>JAGSPU010001322.1:0-14551 GCA_019321725.1 Paulownia fortunei
TTTGTATTTTATGATGCAGAATCTAAGAAAATCTAGTTTTTACTACTGAGGTTTTACATTACAAACATAAGGCCACCCCCACCTTTTTACTACTCTCCTTTTGTGTTTAGTAGTTTAAGATGTAAAACTGAAAGAACCCTAGTATTTTCTGCTGATTGTTCATGCTACAAACTAATGGCCGCTACCACCCTCCGTTATTCTCTCACTCTTGTTCTGCCTTTTAGGATGTAGTCCAAAAATCTTGTTTTTGCTAATAAGAATTTCACCCCCACCCACTAGCTAATATTTCTCTTGTGTTTTGTATTTTATGATGCAAAATCTAAGAAACCCTAGTTTTTACTACTGAAGTTTTCACACAACAAACACAAGGCCACCCCCACCTTTTTACTACTCTCCTCTGTGTTTAGTATTCAAGATGTAAAACCCAAACAACCTTTGTAATTTTATTGAATTGTTCATGCACAACCCAAGGCCGCACCACCCTCCCGTTATTCTCTCACTCTTGTTCTGCCTTCCAGGATGTAGTTCAAAAAATTATACTTTTTGCTAATGAAAATTTCAACCCCACCCACTCGTTAATATCTCTCTTGTGTTTTGTATTTTTTGATACAGAATCTAAGAAACTCTAGTTTTTGCTAGTAAAGTTTTCACACTATAAAGACAAGGCCACCCCTACCTTTTTACTACTCTCTCTTGTGTTTAGTAGTTTAAGATGTAAAACCGAAAGAACCCTAGTATTTTCTACTGAATTGTTCATGCTACAAACCAATGGCTGCCCCCACCCTTCCGTTATTCTCTCACTCTTGTTTTGCCTTTAGGATGTACAGTCCAAAAAACCATATTTTTTGCTAATGAAAATTTCACCCCCACCCACTCGCCAATATTTCTCTTGTGTTTTGTATTTTATGATGCAAAATCTAAGAAACTCTAGTGTTTGCTAGTGAAGTTTTCACACTATAAACACAAGGCCACCCCCACCTTTGTACTACTCTCCCTCTTGTGTTTAGTAGTTTAAGAAGTAAAATCGAAAGAACCCTAGTATTTTCTACTGAGTTGTTCACCCTACAAACCCATTGCCGCCGCACCACCCACCCGTTATTCTCTCACTCTTGTTCTGCCTTTTAGGATGTATTCCAAAAAACCATAGTTTTGTTGCTAATAAGAATTTCACCCCTACCCACTAGCTAATATTTCTCTTGTGTTTTGTATTTTATGATGCAAAATCTAAGAAACCCTAGTTTTTACTACTGAAGTTTTCACACAAACAAACACAAGGCCACCCCACACCTTTTTACTACTCTTCCTCTTGAGTTTAGTATTTCAAGATGTAAAAGCCAAACAACCTTAGTAATTTCTATTGAATTGTTCATGCTACAAACCCAAGGCCGCCACCACCCTCCCGTTATTCTCTCACTCTTGTTCTGCCTTCCAGGATGTAGTTCAAAAAACTATACTTTTTGCTAATGAAAATTTCAACCCCACCCACTCGCTAATATCTCTCTTGTGTTTTGTATTTTATGATACAGAATCTAAGAAACTCTAGTTTTTGCTAGTGAAGTTTTCACACTATAAAGACAAGGCCACCATACCTTTTTAGTACTCTCCCTTTGTTTTAGTAGTTTAAGATGTAAAACCGAAAGAACCCTAGTATTTTCTACTGAATTGTTCATGCTACAAACCAATGGCTGCCACCACCCTTCCGTTATTCCCTCACTCTTTTTTGCCTTCCAGGATGTACAGTCCAAAAAACCATAATTTTTCTAATGAAAATTTCACCCCCACCCACTCAACAATATTTCTCTTGTGTTTTGTATTTTATGATGCAAAATCTAAGAAACTCTAGTGTTTGCTAGTGAAGTTTCCACACATAAACACAAGGCCACCCCCACCTTTGTACTACTCTCCCTCTTGTGTTTAGTAGTTAAGAAGTAAAATCGAAAAGAAACCCTAGTATTTTCTACTGAGTTATTCACCCTACAAACCCATTGCCGCCACCACCCTCCCGTTATTCTCTCACTCTTGTTCTGCCTTTTAGGATGTATTCCAAAAAAACCATAGTTATTGCTAATAAGAATTTCACCCCCACCCACTAGCTAATATTTCTCTTGTTTTGTATTTTATGATGCAAAATCTAAGAAACCCTAGTTTTTACTACTGAAGTTTTCACACAACAAACACAAGCCACCCCCACCTTTTTACTACTCTTACTCTTGTGTTTAGTATTTCAAGATGTAAAACCCAAACAACCTTAGTAATTTCTATTGAATTGTTCATGCTACAAACCCAAGGCCGCCACCACCTCCCGTTATTCTCTCACTCTTGTTCTGCCTTCCAGGATATAGTTCAAAAAACAATACTTTTGCTAATCAAAATTTCAACCCCACCCACTCGCTAATATCTCTCTTGTGTTTTGTATTTTATGATACAGAAACTAAGAAACTCTAGTTTTTGCTAGTGAAGTTTTCACACTATAAACACAAGGCCACGCCCAACTTTTTACTACTCTCCCTCTTGTGTTAGTAGTTTAAGATGTAAAACCGAAAGAACCCTAGTATTTTCTACTGAATTGTTCATGCTACAAACCAATGGCTGCCACCACCCTCCTGTTATTCTCTCACTCTCCTTTTTCCTTTCAGGATGTAGTCCAAAAAATCATATTTTTTGGTAATGAATATTCACCCCCACCTATTTGCTAATAGCTCTCTTGTGTTTGTATTTTATGATGCAGAATCTAAGAAACTCTAGTTTTTACTACTGAGGTTTCACATTACAAACACAAGGCCACCCCCACCTTTTTACTACTCTCCCTCTAGTGTTTAGTAGTTTAAGATGTAAAACCAAAGAACCCTAGTATTTTCTGCTGAATTGTTCATGCTACAAACCAATGGCCGCCACCACCCTCCCGTTATTCTCTCACTCTTGTTCTGCCTTTTAGGATGTAGTCCAAAAAATCATAGTTTTTGCTAATAAGAATTTCACCCCCACCTACTAGTTAATGTTTCTCTTGTGTTTTGTATTTTATGATGCAAAATCTAAGAAACCTTAGTTTTTACTACTGAAGTTTTCACACAACAAACACAAGGCCACCCCCACCTTTTTACTACTCTTCCTCTTGTATTTAGTATTTCAAGATGTAAAACCCAAACAACCTTAGTAATTTTTATTGAATTGTTCATGCTACAAATCCAAGGCCGGCACCACCCTCCCGTTATTCTCTCACTCTTCTTCTGCCTTCCAGATGTAGTTCAAAAATTATACTTTTTGCTAATGAAAATTTCAACCCCACCCACTCGCTAATATCTCTCTTGTGTTTGGTATTTTATGATACAAAATCTAAGAAACTCTAGTTTTTGCTAGTAAAGTTTTCACACTATAAAGACAAGGCCACCCCTACCTTTTTACTACTCTCCCTCTTGTGTTTAGTAGTTTAAGATGTAAAACCGAAAGAACCCTAGTATTTTCTACTGAATTGTTCATACTAGAAACCAATGGCTGCCACCACCCTCCCGTTATTCTCTCACTCTTGTTTTACCTTTCAGGATGTATAGTCCAAAAAACCATATTTTTTGCTAATGAAAATTTCACCCCCACCCACTCGCAAATATTTCTCTTGTGTTTTGTATTTTATGATGCAAAATCTAAGAAACTCTAGTGTTTGCTAGTGAAGTTTTCACACTATAAAACACAAGGCCACCCCCACCTTTGTACTACTCTCCCTCTTGTGTTAGTAGTGTTTAAGATGTAAAATCGAAAAGAACCTTAGTATTTTCTACTGAGTTATTCATCCTACAAACCTATTGCCGCGCCACCCTCCCGTTATTCTCTCACTCTTGTTCTGCCTTTTAGGATGTAATCCAAAAACCATAGTTTTTGCTAAAAGAATTTCACCCCCACCCACTAGCTAATATTTCTTTGTGTTTTGTATTTTATGATGCAAAATCTAAGAAGCCCTAGTTTTACTACTGAAATTTTCACGCAACAAACACAAGGCCACCCCACCTTTTTACTACTCTTCCTCTTGTGTTTAGTATTTCAAGATGTAAAACCCAAACAACCTTAGTAATTTTTATTGAATTGTTCATGCTACAAAACCCAAGGCCGCCACCACCCTCCGTTATTCTCTCACTCTGTTCTGCCTTCCAGGATGTAGTTCAAAAAAACTATACTTTTTGCTAATGAAAATTTCAACCCCACCCACTCGCTAATATCTCTCTTGTGTTTTTGTATTTTATGATACAGAATCTAAGAAACTCTAGTGTTTGCTAGTGAAGTTTTCACATTATAAACACAAGGCCACCCCCACCTTTTGTACTACTCTCCCTCTTGTGTTTAGTAGTTTTAAGATGTAAAATTGAAAGAACCTTAGTATTTTCTACTGAGTTATTCATCCTATAAACCCATTGCCGCCACCACCCTCCCGTTACTCTCTCACTCTTGTTCTGCCTTTTAGGATGTATTCCAAAAAACCATAGTTTTTGCTAATAAGAATTTCACCCCCACCCACTAGTTAATATTTCTCTTGTGTTTTGTATTTTATGATGCAAAATCTTAGAAACCCTTGTTTTTTACTACTGAAGTTTTCACACAACAAACACAAAGCCACCCCCACTTTTTAATACTCTTCCTCTTGTGTTTAGTATTTCAAAGATGTAAAACCCAAACAACCTTAGTAATTTCTATTGAATTGTTCATGCTACAAACCCAAGGCCGCCACCACCCTCCCTATTCTCTCACTCTTGTTCTGCCTTCCAGGATGTAGTTCAAAAAAACTATACTTTTTGCTAATGAAAATTTCAACCCCACCCCACTCGCTAATATCTCTCTTGTGTTTTGTATTTTATGATACAGAATCTAAGAAACTCTAGTTTTTGCTAGTGAAGTTTTCACACTATAAACACAAGGCCACCCCCACCTTTGTGTTGGGTTCGCTATAATCGCAGGGGTATACGCAGCGGAAAATTAAAATTTTTTATCAAACATAAATTTAACCCCTTTGATTCGAAAGCGATTTTAACGATTGCGCTTATTCAAGTGTATATATATAAATAAATATAAAATCAGATTATACCTTTCGTGCACTCCGGTTGTTGTAGGGAATGAAGCAATCAATTGCTTATCCTGGACTATCAGAACTCGCAGGGATCCAAGTGTCTCCCCTCTATCAAGTCCACGATACGGAAAGCAACACCAATCAAAAGGATTCGCTAGTATCCTTTTAATTGTTTACTAATCTAGAACCGGAGTATATTTTCAAGAACAATAAAGATTGATTCTTTAAGTTCTTGAAACAATAATATGAAGAAGAATAATAACAAGAAACTGATTTTCTTTTTTTTTTTCTTCTTTTCTTTTCTTGAAGAGTAAAAAATAGAAGACTTTAAATAAAATATTTTTGCTCAAATTTTTTAATTGAATTATGTAATTTTCATCCCTCATATATATAGGGTTGAAAATTTTAATCCTTTTCCAACTCTTGGAAATTTTTCTATTTTGAACTACTTCAAAACCTTATCTTGGAAGGATTCCAAATCTTTCAAGAACTCTTCTTTTTTCACTCTTTTATTGTATGTGGACTAATTTGAGACTACATTAATCATCAAAATTGTCTACATACATTGTTGATATTAATTTAAACTCTTCAAATAATATCAAGATAGATATATATCATATATATATACTATAATTATATTTATACATAAATTAAATCTTAGTGGCCTATTTTATCCTATAAAATTGGTCACTATATTTATTTATCTATAAATATGTTAATTAAATAAATTATATTTATTTAATTTATTCTCTTCATACTTTAGTGGCTTCTTAAGTGATCCACATTTATTTTGGGCTTGGACTCAAAAATCCCCAAATCAATTCAATTGATTCAATCCCAATTTAATCAATCCAATTGATTAATTTAATTTACTCCAATTGGGCTTCCTAATCAAATTAGGTCCAATTAAATAATCTAATTACTTAATTGAATAATTTAATTTAACTATTAAATTAAATAGAACCCTTAATTAATTAATTGATCAGTATTAATTAATTAATTTCCAACCATTGGATAAAATCTAAAATTAAAAATGTTACTTTTCATAAAGATGTGTGACCCTCTTAGGTTCACTTCTAAACTAGTAGTGGGTTTGCAATATTTGCAACTTATGAATAACAATTATTCTAATTAATTAATCCAATTAATTAATCCACTTGGAATCAACTCCTTAATTTCAAGAACCTCACTATCCATGAAAACACCTAACAAGTAATCATGGCAAACTAGTCTTTAGGTGAAATAGCGAGTAAACCTATTTCAGTTGCGAGTACCATACACGTACGGTCCTTTCGACAGCTAATCTCCTGATTGAATCTAAGGCATGGATTATAAGTCAAAACCCTAAATGATTCAATTGCTGTGATCTCATTTCAAGTTCCAATGATTCTTGATGAATCATAATTCATTTTGCCTTGGCCAAGGTCTTTGAATCACGAACTATGAAAACAGAGGAGATTCCTTTTTTAAAAAAACAAGTATCGAATTCTATGTTGGCCACTGACAAACCTCCATGCACACCAGTGCAACACCGAACATACCCCCTTTGTGATTGTCAAGCAATCAGAAGATATATCAAGTGCTGCAGGATGCACACAAGGCTACCATCGTACCTCAAGTCTAAGGACTAGTCGTGCACTATCGCAACACAGAAATTCTTATTTCGACGGGCAAAGCCTCAAACTAAGAATTTCTTGCGGGCCATATTCGGTGTTCTTGTTCCCTAACAAGCACCCACATATATGCACTTACGTCTCTACACTAATGCCAATAGAATATGACATCCTCGTCTCACGAGCATGCATTATATGTACGAGTCTTACTGAGCTATTTGATGTCCCATCTCAAAAAACTCTCAACTCGGAACTTATTTAAAACCAAAGCCTTAGATGCATGTTCCATGATCGCCATCATATGCGCGACCATGCCCCGTAGCTAAATTTGGTCTAAGGACTTTATCTAATGTGCAGAAATAAAAAAATGCGAGACATAAGATAAAGAAAATGCCTTTTTATTAATATGATTCCCAATAAGATTGTCTTTACAAAAGCAAAAGAGTATAATACACCCAATCTAATTGGGGCGTTGGGCATCCTACTCTAACACTTTGTACTACTCTCCCTCTTGTGTTTAGTTGTTTAAGATGTAAAATCGAAAGAACCTTAGTATTTTCTACTGAGTTATTCATCCTACAAACCCATTGCCGCCACCACCGTCCCGTTATTCTCTCACTCTTGTTCTGCCTTTTAGGATGTATTCCAAAAAAACATAGTTTTTGCTAATAAGAATTTCACCCCCACCCACTAGCTAATATTTCTCCTGTGTTTTGTATTTTATGTTGCAAAATCTAAGAAACCCTAGTTTTTACTACTGAAGTTTTCACACAACAAACACAAGGCCACCCCCACCTTTTTACTACTCTTCCTCTTGTGTTTAGTATTTCAAGATGTAAAAACCCAAACAACCTTAGTAATTTCTATTGAATTGTTCATGCTACAAAACCAAAGGCCGCCACCACCGTCCCGTTATTCTCTCACTCTTGTTCTGCCTTCCAGGATGTAGTTCAAAAAACTATACTTTTTGCTAATGAAAATTTCAACCCCCACCCACTCGCTAATATCTCTCTTGTGTTTTGTATTTTATGATACAGAATCTAATAAACTCTAGTTTTTGCTAGTGAAGTTTTCACACTATAAACATAAGGCCACCCCCACCTTTTTATTACTCTCCCTCTTGTGTTTAGTAGTTTAAGATGTAAAACCGAAAGAACCCTAGTATTTTCTACTGAATTGTCCATGCTACAAACCAATGGCTGCCACCACCCTCCCGTTATTCTCTCACTCTTGTTTTGCCTTCACGATGTAGTCCAAAAAATCATATTTTTTAGTAATGAATATTTCACCCCCACCTATTCACTAATAGCTCTCTTGTGTTTTGTATTTTATGATGCAGAATCTAATAAACTCTAGTTTTTACTACTGAGGTTTTCACACTACAAACACAAGGCCACCCCCACCTTTTTACTACTCTCCCTCTTGTGTTTAGTAGTTTAAGATGTAAAACCGAAAGAACGCTAGTATTTTCTACTGAGTTATTCATCCTACAATCCCATTGCTGCCACCACCCTCCCGTTATTCTCTCACTCTTGTTCTACCTTTTTAGTATGTAGTCCGAAAAACTATATTTTTTGCTAATGAATATTTCACCCTGACCTATTCGCTAATAGCTCTTTGTGTTTTGTATTTTATGATGCAGAATCTAAGAAACTCTAGTTTTTTGCTACTGAAGTTTTCACACTACAAACACAAGGCCACCCTCACCTTTTTACTACTCTCCCTCTTGTGTTTAGTACTTAAGATGTAAAACTGAAAGAACCCTAGTTTTTTCTAGTGAATTTTTCATGCTACAAAGCAAAGGTCGCCACCACCCTCCCGTTACTCTCTCACTCTTGTTTTGCCTTTTAGGATGTACAGTCGAAAAAACCATATTTTTGCTAATAAAAATTTCACCCCCACCCACTCCCTAATATTTCTCTTGTGTTTTGTATTTTATGATGCAAAATCTAAGAAACTCTAGTTTTTGCTAGTAAAGTTTTCACACTATAAACACAAGGCCACCCCCACCTTCGTACTAGTCTCCCTCTTATGTTTAGTAGTTTAAGATGTAAAATCGAAAGAACCCTAGTATTTTCTACTGAATTATTCATGCTACAAACCAATGGTTGCCACCACCGTCCCGTTATTCTTTCACTCTTCTTTTGCCTTTCAGGATGTAGTCCAAAAAATCATATTTTTTGGTAATGGATATTTCACCCCCACCCACTCGCTAATATCTCTCTTGTGTTGTATGTATTTTATGATACATAATCTAAGAAAACTCTAGTTTTTGCTAGTGAAGTTTTCACACTATAAACACAAGGCCACCTGTGATACCCGAGCCTCTTACTACTCACATGGCCAAATATATTCATGCATTACGTGTTAATTTTATATGCTATTTGCATTTCTATTGACATTGCATAATTTATTTTATTTTATACACATTCTTGAATATTAAACTTAATTCTGAAGCTCTTGCACGGTATTAGTTATTGAATTTCCTAATCTAAGTAGTTGATTTTATATTGAAATAAGAAGAAAATGAGGTGGATCAATATTAGATATAGATGGGATATATAGGTTATAATTTTGGAAGTGTTAAAAGTGTTACTAGTAAGCTTATACGGTTTAATTTGATTTGATCAAGTTATTTCAAAAGTATATATTTGTAAATTAGCATACTTGGGATATTGGACATGATATAATGTGATTTAAGTGTCATATTACAATGCCCATATGTGCATATTTTTAGAAATGCAAACTAGATAATTCTTAAGAATCGGATGCGAATCGGTTTGGAGATCGAATGAACGGACATAGGAATTACCTATGGAAATGAATGGTGATTAAGATAGGTTGAACCAAATAAAAATAGCTGAGACACACAAGATAGGGCTGCAAGATAAGGGAGAAAATCAGATTTTGCCATTTACTTGCCACCTCATGCTTTCTTATTAAGCTTAAGCTAACATCTCAAGCTAACACCTCAAACCCTTCACCCTTAAGCAACGACCAGACCCTCATTTCAGCCATTTTCATCTTCCAAACACACACCTTAAGTCTACAAGTGATCCAAATTGATTCCAAGTTCAAATAAAAGCAAGAAAAGCAAAGGAGAAGTGATTACCATCAAGTTAACCTCAAAATCTGCATAGGTAACACTTATCTACGGTTTTGCCTTTAGTTTTCAGATTATATATGAATGGTTTTATTGTTATTTATAGATTTCAATATCTCTTATAAAAGTGTTAGGAAGTTTTTAGTTAGACTTTGGTGCACAAAGAAAGGTTTTTGATGACAAACACTTAATAGGAAATACTTGTGGCAGAAACTGTCATCTTACTGTTTTCTTGTGTTTTAGGCTTCAAAAAGTGTATGGTATGTTGAATAAAACCTATAATTATTACCATTTACATGACTATATATGAGTTAATAGTATTGGAATGAAGTTTTATCAGTTGGAAATTGAAATAGAGAATGATATTGGAGAAACACTCAAACTGCCAAAATAGCAAAATCTGTTTTGGTGTGCTGTGGAAGGAAACTTAATTAAGGGAGCTAAATCCATTATTTTTGGTAATAATATGACCTGGTTGTCTCCTTTATATATGTTAATAAGTATGGTGAAAATGTTTGGAGTGATTGAATATACTTAATGGTGCCAAAACCATTAATGTCATGAAGTGTGCAAAACTGTCATGGTAGGAAACAATCTGTTTCAGTATGTCGTGAAGAGAGCTGAACTTGGAAAGCTATATCCGTGATTTTTAGCAATTATATGATATGTTTACATTTATATACATGTTATCTAAGTGTGGTAAATTTTGGAGTGATTGGATATGTTTAGGGATGTTAAAATTATCATGCAACTAAATTTGACAGCAAGAAAATATGAAAATGTGAATCTGCCACATTTGATCACTTAACATGTTTCAACCTAGACATGTTGCTATTGAGTATTAAAAATTAGGTACATGCTATTAGAGTTATAATACTTCAATTACATGATGTTTTCATGTATTTAAGATGAGAAATTGAGGTATTTGAGGGTTATATTGGGTCTAGTTTGTGAAAGCTTGATTGTTAGCTTATAGCTTGGTGTTTAAGGTCTAGTATGAGATTTTGTGCTTTCAACTTGCCAAATTGGGAATGGTGCTTGATGTTGGGTAATATTACAGGCTATTTTACATCTAAGGTTGGAGAGGAATACTAAACAAATTTAGACTAAGCCACCAATCAAGTGAAAAGTAAGTAAAGATTCATTTGCAACTACAATGCATAGACATAGTAGATGTGTGATTTATATGTAATACCATAAATCATATGTGCATAGTAGAGGGCTCTCCATTGAGCATATTTACATGGGCATTGTCATTAGCACGTGCATGCATCATATACGAGCATTGTGATAAATCTTGCACTGCACGGCAAGATTCAGAAAAAAGAAAATATTTTGCTGACCACTACTAGTGCACCGAAGCATGCATGGATTTGCATGGTTTTATGCATGGATTTGCAGGTTCGCGTGCATGGATTTGCATGCGTATGAGTGTGCATGGATTTGCATGCTTTTATGATTATTGGCCATTGGATTATGGCGATGTGCAGAGCTCTTTTCCGGTGTATGGGATAGTAGCGTTGGTCAGGGGCCCAAGAAAGAAATGATTTTGAGAGAAATATTTGATGCATAAAATTGCATTGTGGGCATAGCATTTTGAGATGCATGACTTGATATTGTAGATTATGCTTTGACATGCATAATCTTTACTTGCTGAGCGTTAGCTCATATAGTTTATGCATTGTAGGTGAGTATGGTGATACTTGATACCATGGACTTACTGGGCAAGCTGTTGGGGTTCCTACAGGTCTGAGGATCAGTGTACATGGATGACGACCTGTTGGGTTGATTGTTAACTTATTTGATTTTGTAGTCTATTGTATTACATTTTGGGATTTTACAATGTGTTACTTTTTATAACTTTTCTGTACACGGTATATAAATATTATGATTGTTATGGTCATCTAGGTATATATATATTAGTCTGTGAGTGGGAAAATATTTATTATTTATTAATATGTTGCAGAAAAAAAAAATAATGCATGCAACAGGCTCTATCATGTTAAATTATACTATATATATATTTCTGTAGTAATGGGAGTGTTACAGAGTGGTATCAGAGCCAGTTTGTGGTTCTGTAGACTGTCCATGTACATGACCTTTGAAAACTGGTGGAGCACAACCATTGCCAGTAGTTTATTGTTGTATAATTCATTATTGTATTTCATGAATAATATTGGCCATGTGTTTTAAGATTTTGTATAAAATATTTGATGCAGAACTAAGAAACTAGTAACAGGTACAAAGCAAAGTTTTCACACTACAAACACAAGGCCACCCCCACCTTTTTACTACTCTCCCTCTTGTGTTTAGTAGTTCAAGATGTAAAATCGAAACAACCCTAGCATTTTCTACTGAATTTTTCATGCTACAAAGAAAAGGTCACCACCACCCTCCCGTTATTCTCTCACTCTTGTTTTGCCTTTTAGGATGTACAGTCCAAAAAACCATATTTTTTGCTAATGAATATTTCACCCCCACCCATTCGCTAATAGCTCTTTTGTGTTTTGTATTTTATGATGCAGAATCTAAGAAACTCTAGTTTTTGCTACTGAAGTTTTCACACTACAAACACAAGGCCACCCCCACCTTTTTACTACTCTCTCTTGTGTTTAGTAGTTCAAGATGTAAAACCGAAAGAACCCTAGTATTTTCTACTGAATTGTTCATGCTACAAACCAATGGCTGCCACCACCCTCCCGTTATTCTCTCACTCTTGTTCTGCCTTTCAGGATGTAGTTAAAAAAACTATATTTTTGCTAATGAAAATTTCAACCCCACCCACTCGCTAATATCTCTCTTGTGTTTTGTATTTTATGATGCAGAATCTAAGAAACTCTAGTTTTTGCTAGTGAAGTTTTCACACTACAAACACAAGGCCACCCCCACCTTTTTACTACTCTCCCTCTTGTGTTTAGTAGTTTAAGATGTAAAACCGAAAGAACCCTAGTATTTTCTACTGAATTGTTCATGCTACAAACCAATGGCCGCCACCACCCTCCCGTTATTCTCTCACTCTTGTTTTGCCTTTCAGGATGTAGTCCAAAAAAATATTTTTTGCTAATGAATATTTCACCCCCACCTATTCGCTAATAGCTCTCTTGTGTTTTGTATTTTATGATGCAGAATCTAAGAAACTCTAGTTTTTGCTACTGAAGTTTTCACACTACAAACACAAGGCCACCCCCACCTTTTTACTACTCTCCCTCTTGTGTTTAGTAGTTAAGATGTAAAACCGAAAGAACCCTAGTATTTTCTACTGAATTGTTCATGCTACAACCCATTGCTGCCACCACCCTCCCGTTATTCTCTCACTCTTGTTTTGCCTTTTAGGATGTAGTCCAAAAAACCATATTTTTTGCTAATGAATATTTCACCCCCACCTATTCGCTAATAGCTCTTTTGTGTTTTGTATTTTATGATGCAGAATCTAAGAAACTCTAGTTTTTGCTACTGAAGTTTTCACACTACAAACACAAGGCCACCCTCACCTTTTTACTACTCTCCCTCTTGTGTTTAGTAGTTTAAGATGTAAAACTGAAAGAACCCTAGTATTTTCTACTGAATTTTTCATGCTACAAAGCAAAGGTCGCCACCACCCTCCCGTTATTCTCTCACTCTTGTTTTGCCTTTCAGGATGTAGTCCAAAAAACCATATTTTTTGCTAATGAAAATTTCACCCCCACCCACTCGCTAATATTTCTCTTGTGTTTTGTATTTTATGATGAATCTAAGAAACTCTAGTTTTTGCTAGTGAAGTTTTCACACTACAAACACAAGGCCACCCCCACCTTTTTACTACTCTCCCTCTTGTGTTTAGTAGTTTAAGATGTAAAACCGAAAGAACCCTAGTATTTTCTACTGAGTTGTTCATCCTACAAACCCATTGCCGCCACCACCCTCCCGTTATTCTCTCACTCTTGTTCTGCCTTTTAGGATGTAGTCCAAAAAACCATATTTTTGCTAATAAAAATTTCACCCCCACCCACTCGCTAATATTTTCTTGTGTTTTGTATTTTATGATGCAGAATCTAAGAAACTCTAGTTTTTACTACTGAAGTTTTCACACTACAAACACAAGGCCACCCCCACCTTTTTACTACTCTTCCTCTTGTGTTTAGTATTTCAAGATGTAAAACCCAACAACCTTAGTAATTTCTATTGAATTGTTCATGCTACAAACCAATGGCCACCACCACCCTCCCGTTATTCTCTCACTCTTGTTTTGCCTTTCAGGATGTAGTCCAAAAAACCATATTTTTTGCTAATGAATATTTCACCCCCACCTATTCGCTAATAGCTCTCTTGTGTTTTGTATTTTATGATGCAGAATCTAAGAAACTCTAGTTTTTGCTACTGAAGTTTTCACACTACAAACACAAGGCCACCCCCACCTTTTTACTACTCTCCCTCTTGTGTTTAGTAGTTCAAGATGTAAAACCGAAAGAACCCTAGTATTTTCTACTGAATTTTTCATGCTACAACCAAGGTCGCCACCACCCTCCCGTTATTCTCTCACTCTTGTTTTGCCTTTTAGGATGTACAGCCAAAAAACCATATTTTTGCTAATGAATATTTCACCCCCACCTATTCGCTAATAGCTCTTTTGTGTTTTGTATTTTATGATGCAGAATCTAAGAAACTCTAGTTTTTGCTACTGAAGTTTTCACACTACAAACACAAGGCCACCCTCACCTTTTTACTACTCTCCCTCTTGTGTTTAGTAGTTTAAGATGTAAAACTGAAAGAACCCTAGTATTTTCTACTGAGTTGTTCATGCTACAA
>JAGSPU010000698.1:0-17721 GCA_019321725.1 Paulownia fortunei
ACGCACAAGCAACACACTCGACCTACGCATCGCACTTGACCTACCCTAAGCTGCTTACCCCAAGAGGTGATCTACCCCAAGTTATTCACCTCGACAAGGAATGCAACCCAAAACTGCCCACCCCAAGAGGTGATCTGCCCCAAGTTATTCATCTCAAAAGGTGACCACTAAAACATTCTCTACTCTCGACCAATCCTCCCTACGTGAGGCTTGACCAAGAGTGAGGGGTTTATGATGGGCCTTGAGCCCAAATTGGGCCCATGAAGCCAAGGTCCATAATAGGTCCAAAATCTTATGTCAAGATTCAAAATAGGCCCAAGAAGTTAAGTTCAAGGAGTCCGCTTAGATTATGGGTCGGAACAAATATTTGATTCAACAAAACAAACCCAATAAAATGATTTGAAGAGATCCATGTGATAAATTCAGCCTAATGGGCCAAGAAGATCCATTTGGTGCACACACCGGTCCACACAAGATTACACTCTCCTTACAACTATAAATACCCCTCATTTCATAATTGAAAGGTACGCAATCAATTAAGTCTTAAGTTCTCTCTAGTTTTTGGTTTAATTCATCTACTCACCTTATTGACTTGAGCGTCGGAGGGTCTTCGTCGGACTACCCCGGCGCCCCTAACGCTTGTTCGTGACGCAGGTAGTGACTCACTAGCTTCCCTACTCCGCAACCCTGCAGCTTCGCATCTAATCAGCCCTACAAGTAAAAGGTGATTCCACATCAGGGCACGAGTTATTTATTATTTAATACCCTCCCGCGCATATATATTTTATAGGTTTAGACAAATTTTGAGAAAAGCTGGATAGGTATTTTTCAATGTCTAGAGAGAACCTTAGATCAGCTTGACAATTTTGGCTTAATTAGGGAAGAGCCGATCAGCTTGACAATTTTGGCTTAATTAGGGAAGAGCCCAAAGTTTAGAAGACATTTCAATCATGGGCCTTGATGGGAGAGAAAAGCCTAGAGTGTATCTCGTAGAAGAGAAGATACTGGAGTGGAAAATGAGTGATAGATTTGTTGGCTTTTTGAAAGTGGCTACAATATTATGTGGTAGCAATATCTAAGCCAAAACTAAGGGCAATGAGTGTAGTGTCTATGACAATAATGCAGAATTTTAAAATTATAAATGAATTTAGAATTGGTTTTGATTAGCCCCACCCCATCTCGCCTAGAGCTTGCCCTATTTAATTATTTTTTTTATTTTTATTTTGATATGTATGTATTTATATAAAATTATTTTTTAAAAAAATATTTTTTAAAAATTTTTAGTGATGTTATTATTAAAAAATATATTTTTTAATTTTTTAACTATAAAATTGATCTATCGGATCTAACTCAGAAACGACGAATTCAGGACAGATTCGGGTTCGAATCCTTAAAAATTTTGGCAAAATATATCTTGAGTTTTGACAAACCTACCCTAAATCCTCCTGTTGTCATCTCTACATCAGACTATATAATTACTTTAAAAACCTTCATTTATTCTCTTTTATACAAGAATTTATTACATTCTCCAAAAAATGCTAGGCTTTAATTATACCAATGAACGGAGTCACCGTGTTCCAAATGATCCAAGTCTAAATATATTTGAGAGTATTAAAATTAATATGTACATATGAAAGGCTCATCATTTCAGTTTTGCATAAATTAAGAATATTATGTCGCTGCCATGGAGACCACTCAATTGTATGTTTAGCATACAACAAATGGAAGTGTGAGATTTTCTTTTACCAAAGACATACATTAAATGAAATAAGGAAACAAAATGTACCTTCCTGTTGAATGTATATCTTTCGTTTGTTGAAAGTCATTTTGAAGAAGGGCCATGATGGTTGGAGCACAACATGTTTATAACAAGTAACAATTTGAGTCATATATATAAATGATTTGTAGCACTTCAAGAGGGTATTAGTAATCCAACCCCCAAAGAGATAGGAAATACTTTGAACCCACTTATTATAACTAGAAAGTCGATTTTTTGGACTTTTGAGAATTTAAAATATTCATAATTTTTAATTTGGAAGGAATTACATGCTGCACCATATATGCACATGAAGCTTTTTTTCGAGCTCTAATGGTGTGCAAAATTATTGAAAGCTTTTCCTTGATTGAAATTTAGTCATTTTGGTAATTTTTTTGCTACTTTTTTTTATTTTATTTTTGGATGAATTTAGAGTATTTTTATGTTCAATCAAAGTATGTTTGACACAACATTTAAACCATAGCCTAGTTAAATGGGTTTAAATAATTTGGGACTAAGTTTACAATTATTCTTAGTCAGTTTGAAAATTTCCAATTTTTTGGTCCCATTATGGCTTTGTGTTAGCGTTGGCAAAGTTCCAGTCTGTCTAGGTTTATCAAAGTTCCTTGCAAATACTTGCTATAAACGTTTAAATTTCATTATCACACGATAATATTACTTCATTTTCTATGTGAAGATAAAACAAGCTTTGAAGACGTGTTTTTCAAATTCATTAAATATTTTAATCGCCCCTTGATATTGATAGAAAAAAAATTAAACCTATTTATATGCAACTGAGGGCTTATACACCACTTTGCATTGAAAATATTTTAAAAAATGAAAGAAATCTCAAATAGTTGCTTGTAGAGCATACTGGCCAACAAAAGGGAAAAATTAAAGTGCTTTCTCCTTTAAATCTTAGGTAGTGTTATTTTTCTTTCTCCTAGTATATAGAAAGTAAAGAGAAATTATGTATTTTGAAAAAAAAAAAAAAAAGAACGCGATGACCGATTCACAGTACTTCTGTAACTGTATAAATTTGAAAAATATTGTTGCACTTGTTTTGAGTTAAATATTTGTCATGCTGATTATTGTGGTATTTAATTTGTAAGTTGTATTTAAATTATATTTTGGCACTTGTTTCCCCTCTCATTCACATCTGCATGAATCTCTGAATAATTCTTCCCGCTAAAGCTTTCTCTCTTGTATCGTAGACACACATATATTGCACAATTTCAAAATTCTTCCATATATTTTTTTTTTATTTTGCATTTAAACTACATGCACTAAATTAATGTTTTTTTCTTGGATTACTTTTATTCTTGTGGCGTGGCAGGATGGAGACAAAGTCTATTATAAAGTTAGACGTGATAAAAGGATACAAAATTTGTTGTTGACTTACTGCAAAGGAAACAATATAGAGTACAATGCAGTAGCATGTTTACACTATGGCCAAAGAATCATTGGTCCAAAAACCCAGATGAGGTAAATTAACTTTATTGCATCATTTTAAAGTTTCATTTTTTTTGCCATGAAACTTTTCTTTCTATTCTTTCTACATAAGATGAAAATTAGACAAATATACTGCATTAAGAAAATTTATAGCAAGTGGAGAATGATTGTACAATGTTCTGATGAGAACATCCATCACGCCAAAATTAAGATGTATGAAATAATTCTAATGGATAATCATCGTGCGCTACAATACTTTTTTTAGTACCGTCCCTCCTCCATTTTATATAAGTTTTATATATTATATATAAATTTATTAAAGTTTAAAATTTCTTCCCCCAAATAAAATAACAAAATCGTCCTTCATATGATTGAAAAAATCTCTTCACTTATTACCTTTTTTATAATAAAAATCCAATCTTGCTATCCGTAAGTTAGAATTCCTGTTTCGATCCTGATTGTAGGTAAATAGGCCAAACGTTAATGTTTCAATTATCATCAAATTCTTTGATTCTTATGCCCTTCATGTCCGGATAATTATCTAGAACAGATAATGGTGGGATCTATAAGATATACTGTTGATACAATAGAATATGTAGCTAGTTTCTTGCTTGGGCATTATTATGTATTTGATGCTCGATCATGAGTACAATCTAGTTGCCCAAATTGGCTTACTTTCAAATTATTTGTGAATTTCTATGATTAATATTTATAAATTATATTGTGCACATAAGAATTATGCAATCTTTCCTTTTTCATTTTGTGGTTTGATTGGATTGTACAGCTTGGCTTGGAGAATGAAGATGAGATAGATGCAATGTTCCATCATACTGGAGGTGGCTACTCAGCCCAAATATTTTGAAAAGAGTGATGAAATAGGAAAATAAACTATATTTTCTTAGGTGGAATGAGCAAAGTGTATATTTCAAAGTTTGAGGGGAGTAAAGTGATTCTTGCAACAAATGTGCATCTATGTGCACTCATTTAATGTTGTCATTAATTCTCACAAACCTAGTTTTTAGCTTCTTGGTGCAATTCCAATATGAAGATTTGTGCTCCTTAACAAATATACAAAACATGTACTCAAAATAAAAACCCATTTAGACAAAATAGTACTAATTTATTAACAAGTCTTTCCAACTTGTACTTTCTTATAAGTTATAAGAAAATAAAACATTTTATTTTTTTGACTACAACACAAAATGTTTCTTGAAATTATGGGTATATGTGTTTGAAATTATGTTCCATCATATATTATTATAAACAAAACTGGAAATTCTTGCCATTTATCCTAAACTGAAGTTTGATGCTATTTTATGTTTCCCAACCTTTTTCATTCAAAAGTGATTGAACATTTGAATCTGCTTTTGTCTTAGATATATAATTGGCAAAATTCTGTAATATTAAAAGTTTTCAATTCAAATTCGTAACTATTTTTTCTTAAATTAACTTTTTGATTCTGTGATTCTTTTGTATTAATATGGTTGTTGGGATATATGATTTTATTTATTTCTTATTCTTCCTATGTCAGAAATATTTTCAAGTAATTAAGTAATTTTTTTACCAATATCACAGTATATTGAACGAGGAAATTTGTTTTTACTTCAAGAAAAATTGTCTCCAAATATATATAGGAGAAAAGTTTTGTTTGGAGTTAACATTCTTTCAAAAAAGTTGTGCCCAAGATGTTTGAAATTGTTTCTAGTAATTCATGTAAAATTCACTTGAGAAAACAAATATATATATATATATATATATATATATATATATATATATATATATATATTTGGACTTGTTTGGGCTAGTCACCAATGGTCTTGGGTTCTTGGGATGTTAAATGTTGGAAAGAGTCGATGCGAATAGTGATCCAATTTGTAAAAATCAACTTTTCGTGAGTCTAGTCAAGTTATTGTAATGTCCTATTATGGCCCAATTTGTAGAATATGGGTGCATTTTATAATTTTTAAATCTCATTATGTCATATAATTTTTATTTTTTTTAATATCAAAATTCCTGCCTTACACCAATCAATCATGAACCTCCTAACCACCTTCTTATTTTTTTTTCGAATTCCTTAAAAATGGGTTTAAAAAAAAGAAGGTTGTTTTCGGGGCGAACCAAAAGGAAGTTAGGCTTCCATTCCCCAAACTGTTAAAAAAGAAAAAGCATCTTTTTTCTTTTTCATTAGATCTTTTTGAGAGGATTTTAGTTTCGATTTGTGCCAAGGTTTCAGACAGAAAGGAAATAAGATTTTTATCTGAATACCGTCTGTCAACTAATTTTTCGGAAATTCTGTTTCGGATAATGGAACACCGTTATAGGTACATTTAACATGCATCTCTCTATTCCATTCCTGGAAATCCTCAGACCATTCAGGACTAGGAGGAGGTAAATCGCGGGATATGTCTCAACTGGATCACAAATTTCCTCCATGACAATACACTTCTGCGCACAAGGAGCCGCCTCCAAAGTGATTGCTCCATATCCAACTCCGACCGCAGGGTCCCACTAGTAGTATAATGATTGCTCCATACCAAAATTCACTTCTGCGCACAAGGAGCCGCCTCCAAAGTGATTGCTCCATATTAAACTCCGACCGCAAGGTCCCACTGGTAGTACAGTGATTGCTCCATACCAAAATTCAACCGCAGGTTTCTATCAGAATTCGAACGCCCACCGCCTCCAAAATGATTGTTCCATATCAAACTCCGACCGCAGGATCCTACTGGTAGTACAGTGATTGCTCTATACCAAAATTCAACCGCAGGTTTTCACCACAATTCGAACCCCCACCCTGCCGCTGGAAGCAAAAAAATATGTTGATTGATCTGTATCCCGAAGGCTATGCCATACAATTCTTGAAATGATAATGATGGGATATTTGTGAAATTGTTTAAGAAAATCCCCCAATAAATGCAAAGGTATTGCGTTTTAAATATTTACTACTATTATTCTTTTCCTCTAATCAAACAAGGGTTCGAAAAATAAATCTAATTAATCTATTTCGAAATAATACGTAAGTAGTACTGATGTGTTGACCACTAATATTATAAAATAATTAGTTTGAGTTGTCAATACTTAGTACTTGTAACTTATATTTTTAACTATTATATAATATATAATATATATATATATATTCATACTTGCCATTTTATTCTTCACATATTTTTATATATTTGTGCAAATCTATACACAATGGTGCACCATTTTTCACAACTTCATTAAAAAAACACAATATTGCAGATGAAATATAAACAAAAAATTAGGGTTCCCAATTCAATTTTCGTGGATAAAAATTATAGAGCTCCAAGTTCAAATGGCAAGCAGCCTGAAATGACAACTACTCACCTCAAGTAAATCCATGTATCAAATCAGGTTTACATCTTCTTTTGTTATGTTTGCCAATTGTTTTTTTTTTAAATGATTGTGTTGATTTAAATATCTACACATTTTCATTTAATTAATTAATTTTGTATCTAAACACAAATCCCAATTCCACTTTAGTTCCTAGTGCATTTACAACTAAGATATGCCTATAAATAAGCTTTATTGAAGAGTTGCTTTTCAGATTGATAGTATTTTTGGAGCCCTTTGTCCCAACAAATGGGAACGAGCATATGGATTGGGCAAACTAAAAGCTATCAAAAATTCAGAAAATCCATCCCCTAAAACTTTAAGACAACGAACGGATTAACTTGGGACATTTCAATCACGGGTCTTGATGTGGAGAGAAACCTAGAGGTTATCAGGTAGAAGAGAAGATAATGAAGTGGAAAATGAGTGATAGATTTGTTGGCTGTTTAAAAGTGGCTACAATATTATGTGGAGCAATATCTAGCCAAAATTTCAAGGGCAATGAGTGCAGTGCCTCGAGATTAAATAAATTACTTCGCAAACCTTCATTTATTCTACATTATACAAGGGTTACTTTAATGGAATATTCGGATCTATTTTGGTGTTTTGGGAGAATGAATAAGAATAAAATTATTTTGAAAAAATACAGACGTTTACATTCTCCATAACCTTACACTTTAGTTATACCAATGAATCTCTTCATTGTGTTCCATATGGTCCAAGTCTGAATAAATTTTTGAGAGTATTAAAATTAACATGTACATATGAAAGTTCATCATTTAAGTTTTGCATAAATTTTTGTTTGGTCCATAATCGCAGTATACGCAGCGGAAAATTAAAAATTTTTATAAACATAAATTTAACCCTTTGATTCGAAAGCGATTTTACGCGCGCTTATTCAAGTGAATATTATATAAATATAAAATCGGATATACCTTTCGTGTGCACTCGGTTGTTGTAGGAATAGAAGCAATCAATTTTTATCCTGGACTATTCAAACTCGCAGGGATCGAAAGTGTCTCCCCTCTATCAGGCCACGATACGGAAATAAATACCAATCAAAAGGATTATACCTTTCGTGCACTCCGGTTGTTGTAGGGAATGAAGCAATCAATTGCTTATCCTGGACTATCAGAACTCGCAGGGATCCAAGTGTCTCCCCTCTATCAGGTCCACGATACGGAAAGCAACACCAATCAAAAGGATTCGCTAGTATCCTTTTAATTGTTTACTAATCTAGAACCGGAGTATATTTTCAAGAACAATAAAGATTGATTTTTATGTTCTTGAAACAATAATATGAAGAAAATAACAAGAAACTGATTTTTTTTTTTCTTTTCTTTTTTCTTGAAGAGTAAAAATAGAAGACTTTAAACAAAATATTTTTGCTCAAATTTTTGAATTGAATTATGTAATTTTCATCCCTCATATATATAGGGTTGAAAATTTTAATCCTTTTCCAACTCTTGGAAAGTTTTTCTATTTTGAACTACTTCAAAACCTTATCTTGGAAGGATTCCAAATCTTTCAAGAACTCTCTTTTTTTTCACTCTTCTATTGTATGTGGACTAATTTGAGACTACATTAATCATCAAAACTGTCTACATACATTGTTGATATTAATTTGAACTCTTCAAATAATATCAAGATAGATATATATCATATATATATATATAATTATATTTATACATAAATTAAATCTTAGTGGCCTATTTTATCCTATAAAATTGGTCACTTTATTTATTTATCTATAAATATGTTAATTAAATAAATCATATTTATTTAATTTATTCTCTTCATACTTTAGTGGGCTTCTTAAGTGATCCACATTTATTTTGGGCTTGGACTCAAAAATCCCCAAATCAATTCAATTGATTCAATCCCAATTTAATCAATCCAATTGATTAATTTAATTTACTCCAATTGGGCTTCCTAATCAAATTAGGTCCAATTAAATAATCCAATTACTTAATTGAATAATTTAATTTAACTATTAAATTAAATAGAACCCTTAATTAATTAATTGATCAGTATTAATTAATTAATTTCCAACCATTGGATAAAATCTAAAATTAAAAATGTTACTTTTCATAAAGATGTGTGACCCTCTTAGGTTCACTACTAAGCTAGTAGTGGGTTTGCAACATTTACAACTTATGAATAACAATTATTCCAATTAATTAATTCAATTAATTAATCCGCTTGGAATCAACTCCTTAATTTCAAGAACCTCACTATCCATGAAAACACCTAGCAAGTAATCATGGCAAACTAGTCTTAGGTGAAATAGCGAGTAAACCTATTTCAGTTGCGAGTACCATACACGTACGGTCCTTTCGACAGCTAATCTCCTGATTGAATCTAAGGCATGGATTATAAGTCGAAACCCTAAATGATTCAATTGCTGTGATCCCATTTCAAGTTCCAATGATTCTTGATGAATCATAATTCATTCTGCCTTGGCCAAGGTCTTTGAATCACGAACTATGAAAACACAGGAGATTCCCTTGTTTAAAAAAACAAGTGTCGAATTCTATGTTGGCCACTGACAAACCTCCATGCACACCAGTGCAACACCCAACATACCCCCTTTGTGATTGTCAAGCAATCAGAAGATATATCAAAGTGCTGTAGGATGCACACAAGGCTACCATCGTGCCTCAAGTCTAAGGACTAGTCGTGTACTATCGCAACACAGAAATTCTTATTTCGACGGGCAAAGCCTCCAACTAAGAATTTCTTGCGGGCCATATTCGGTGTACTTGTTCCCTAACAAGCACCCACATATATGCACTTACGTCTCTACGCTAATGCCAATGGAATGTGACATCCTCGTCTCACGAGCATGCATTATATGTACGAGTCTTACTGAGCTATTTGATATCCCATCTCAAAAAACTCTCGACTCGAAACTTATTTAAAACCAAAGCCTTAGAGGCATGTTCCATGATCGCCATCATATGCGCGACCATGCCCCGTAGCTAAATTTGGTCTAAGGACTTTATCTAATGTGCAGAAATAAAAAATGCAAGACATAAGATAAAGAAAATGCCATTTTATTAATATGATTCCCAATAAGATTGTCTTTATAAAAGCAAAAGAGTATAATATACCCAATCTAATTGGGGCGTTGGGCATCCTACTCTAACAATCTCCCACTTGCCCTAGCTCCAATTGCCCATGTATCTAAGGCCCATCTTCTCAAGATGTCCGTCGAATATCTTCTGTGCTAAGGGCTTAGTAAGTGGGTCTGCTACATTTTCTGCTGAGGCAACTCGATCCACAATGACGTCGCCTCTACCAATAATCTCTCTGATCAAGTGATATCGTCTCATTATGTGCTTGGATCTTTGATGAGATCTTGGCTCTTTTGCTTGCGCAATAGCTCCATTATTATCACAAATCATAACTGGATCAACAATGGATGGAATTACATCCAACCCTTGGATGAAATTTCTAATCCAAACAGCTTCTTTTGCTGCATCTGATGCAGCAATATATTCAGCTTCGGTGGTAGAGTCTGCAGTCGTCTCTTGCTTGGAACTCTTCCAACTGACCGCACCACCATTCAAGGTGAATATGTATCCGGACATGGACTTTGAGTCATCTATATCGGACTGAAAACTAGAGTCTGTATATCCCTCCAGTTTTAGTTCTCCATTGCCGTATATCAGAAAGATATCCTTAGTCCTTCTCAAGTACTTGAGGATCATCTTAACGGCTTTCCAGTGTTCTTCTCCTGGATTGGACTGATATCTGCTCGTGACACTCAGAGCATGTGCTATATCAGGCCTTGTACATAACATTGCATACATTATGCTCCCTATTGCAGAAGCATAAGGTATGCGAGCCATCTTTTCTCTCTCTTCAGGTGTCTTAGGAGACATAACTTTAGAGAGTGAAACCCCATGACTCATAGGCAGAAATCCTCTCTTGGATTCCTCCATGCTAAACCTTTTTAGCACTTTGTCTATGTACATGGACTGGGATAGTCCGATCATCCTTCTGGATCTATCTCTATAGATCTTTATCCCTAGGATAAAAGATGCATCTCCCAAGTCCTTCATGGAAAACTGATTAGATAACCAAGTCCTCGTTGACTGCAACATCCCTACATCATTCCCAATGAGTAGGATGTCATCAACGTAGAGCACAACAAATGTAACTGCACTCCCACTAACCTTCTTATAGACACATGGTTCATCCGGGTTCTTATGAAAGTCAAACATTTTGATCGTTTCATCAAACCGGATGTTCCAACTCCTCGAAGCTTGTTTGAGTCCATAAATGGATCTCTGGAGCTTGCAAACCTTTTGCTCGCTCCCGCGATATGAAGCCTTCTGGCTGCTTCATGTAGATCTCTTCCTTAATGTTTCCATTAAGGAAAGCGGTCTTCACATCCATTTGCCATATCTCATAGTCATAATATGCAGATATGGCTAACAGTATCCGTATGGATTTAAGCATCGCTACTGGTGAAAAAGTTTCCTCATAATCAATTCCTTGCTTCTGAGTATAACCTTTTGCTACCAATCGTGCCTTATAGGTTGCTACCTCTCCATCTACTCCAAGCTTCCGCTTGTAGACCCATTTGCAGCCAATGGGAACAATTCCCTGTGGTGGGTCCACCAAAGTCCATACCTTGTTGGAGTACATAGAGTCCATTTCGGACTGCATAGCTTCTTGCCACTTCTTCGAGTCGATGTCAGACATCGCCTCTCCATAGCTTCTTGGATCATTATCCAAGGGGAGTCCCTCTTCTTTGTTCTCTAACAACAAGTTGTACCTCTTAGGTACCCTTGAGACCCTTTCGGATCTTCGAAGAGATTGTGCCTTAGAGGGTCCAGCATCAGCTGGTATACCATTTACTGCGTCAGTTGGGGTGTTCTGTGGTTCTTGAACCTCTTCAAGTTCTACGACATTGTCACTTCCATCTGAAAGAAATTCTTCTTCAAGGAAGGTAGCATTCCTCGAAACAAACACCCTTTGTTCCGTGGCATCATAGAAATAGTATCCAATAGACTCCTTTGGATACCCCACAAACTTGCATAAGCTGGATCTCATATCCAACTTATCTCCCACTAGCTGCTTCACATAAGCAGCACACCCCCATACCCTAAGGTATTTATAGGAAGGTGTCTTTCCATACCACATCTCATATGGTATTTTAGGGACGGCTTTAGATGGCACCCTGTTTAATAGGTATGCCGCCGTTTCTAAGGCATAGCCCCAGAATGAAAGAGGTAATGAAGTGAAGCTCATCATAGATCTAACCATGTCCAACAAGGTTCGATTCCTGCGTTCCGCAACTCCGTTGAGTTGGGGAGTAGCAGGAGGAGTCCACTGTGAGAGAATCCCATTCTCTTTTAGATAATCTAAAAATTCTGTGCTTAAGTATTCACCTCCTCGATCAGATCGAAGAGTTTTTATACTTAATCCAGTTTGTTTCTCTACTTCAGTTCTGAATTCTTTGAACTTTTCAAATACTTCAGACTTGTACCTTAAAAGGTACACATAACCATACCTAGAGAAGTCATCGGTAAAGGTTAAGAAGTAGTTATAGTTCCCACGGGCACTAACATTTAGTGGCCCACATACATCTGTATGGATCAAATCCAATAGATGCTTGGCTCGCTCCACTTGTCCAACAAATGGAGATTTGGTCATCTTTCCTTTGAGGCAGGATTCACAAGTTGGTAGTTCTTGCTCTCTCGTTAGATCAAGCAATTGTGCCAATTTGTTAATTCTCTTCTCAGAAATATGTCCTAATCTTGCGTGCCACAGGCTCATTGAACTATGATTATCTAATTTTCTTTTATGTTGTTGAATTGTGAAAATGGGGTTATGGGAGTAATAGTATATAAACAATTCGTCAAAGAACCAGAATATATAAAATCAGAACGTTTGAAAATGGAACAATTTCCATTCTCAATGGTAAATCTAAAACCTTCTCTATCCAAAACTGGAATAGAGATAATGTTCTTAATAATATCTGGAACAAAAAGACAATTATTTAAAACTATTACATAACCATTCTCTAAAGCCAGATTAACGGTCCCTATAGCTAATGCAGCAACTCTTGCTCCATTTCCCATCCTAAGAACCGTTTCTCCTCCATCCAGCTTCCTACTTCTTGCCATCATCTGCAAATCATTGCAAATATGTGAGCCACAACCGGTATCTAATACCCAAGAAGTATTGTTAACCGACAAGTTAACTTCAACAAAATATATACCTGAACTCTTCAGGCTTGCAAGATACTCCTTGCAATTCCTCTTCCAGTGCCCTGGTTTGCCGCAATAATGGCACTTGTCATTGGCTTGAGAAGAAACCTTTTTGACACCGCCCTTAGCTTTCAGCTTGTTGGGTTTAGAGGAACCCTTTCCCTTCTTCTTTCCTTCTTGGGCTTTTTAGCCTTTGATCCGGAAGAAGATCCAACAAGCAGAACCGGCTTGTCCTTTTTCATGGTGGACTCAGCCGTCTTTAACATGTTCACAAGCTCAGCGATACTAGTCTCCATGTTGTGCATGTTAAAGTTGACAACAAAGGTGTCAAATGATGGAGGCAGAGACTGCAGCAGAAGGTCCGTATAGAGTTCGTTCTCCATAACGACTCCAAGGGACGCCAGCCTTTCAATAAGGGCTATCATCTTCAATCCATGATCATGGACTGAAGAGCCCTCAGTCATACGACATCTGAAAAGCTCTTTTGAGATCTGATATCTCGTCTGCCGAGTTCTTTCACCATACAACTCTTGTAGGTGAATGAGGATCCCATAGGCAGTATCTTGATCCTCATTCTGCCTCTGCAGCTCATTTGACATCGATGCCAGCATGTAGCATCGAGCCTGCAGATTGTCATCAACATGACGTAAATAACCTGCATAATCCTTGAAGTAATATCCTCCGGCGGGTCCAAAGGAGGCGCAGTGTCGAGGACATATGCCCTCTTCTCTGACTGAAGAACTATCTTCAGGTTTCTTAACCAATCGACAAAAATTAGGTCCAGTTAATTTGTTTTGTTCAATGATTGTTGCAAGTGGATTCTTTGCCATTTTAGTAGAATAATCTACAAAATATGCAAGAAGCAGAAAATGAGTAAACTATGGAAAAACATATTCATTTAATATAAGGTCTTTAATACTAAATGTCTCCCACTATTTTCTTCGAATTCCATCACCCCTAATGGAATTTCGGGAAATCAAATTTCCTAGTGAGCTTGAGGTCCAATGAAAATATTTCACACCCCAATTTTATGAGCCCATGAAATATTTTATCGGTAGTCAACTCTTTGACGATTGTATCACTATACAACCCTCAAGTTTGTTTTGCCTCACCTCTTCTCATATACCCAATTTTATGAGCCCATATGGTACTAAGTGTCAAACAATACCCATCAAACTTTCGTGTAGATAGAGCATCAAGATGTCCCACGACTCATGGTCAACATAATGACGATTCCATCCCACGAGCATCTCTATGCTTGGTAGAGATCACAGCTTTCCAACACAAGACCACCCCACGACTCATGGTCAGTGATCAAGTGCGGTAGCGGTCGTCATGTCTCTATCTTTGATGGTAGGCATGGAACGATAGGTCCTACCTAACTTGTCCATTTTTGTTTGAAATCGAATTTTCAAAAAATTCTTTTACTTAATTTTAAAAATTAAGTGGGGTTTAATTTTATCCAAGACCTCATCATAATTTAAATTATATTGGTTATTTAATGCATGACATCATAATATCATTCCACAAGCATAAAAGCATTAAATAAAATCCTAAGCATGCATCTAATACATACTTAAATAAATGGATGATCATGAACCAGTCCTATGCGGTCCATTTGAGCCAAAAATGGACCTAAGGTCAGTCTAAGGGTAATAAAATGAAATAGAACCTATTCTATTACATAATTGTATCCCATACAATCATGGGCCTTCCTTTTTTTTATTCTCCTTCGTCTTCCAAAGAAAAAGAAAAACCTTACCTTCTATTCTACTCTCTTTACAGAAAATAAAATAACTTACATAAATGAAATAACAGGCTCACAGGCCCCATTTTAAAACCCAAAAATATTAAATAAAACCAATCACATTGGTCCAATGACTCATGATCATCCCATACATGCTCATAATTAACATCATATGTAATTATCAAAATATGTAAATTTACCAAATTGTTAAACGCAATTTTTCTTTTAACTTGGTATAATTTTTAATTGCTTGAAAAAACAATTTTCTTTGAAAAACAATTTTTCAGAAAAAATTAAAATTAACATTTAATTTTAATATTTCAGAAAATAAAAATAAAAAAAAAAAAGGAAAATCAGTTTCTTGTTATTTTCTTCATATTATTGTTTCAAGAACATAAAGAATCAATCTTTATTGTTCTTGAAAATATACTCCGGTTCTAGATTAGTAAACAATTAAAAGGATACTAGCGAATCCTTTTGATTGGTGTTGCTTTCCGTATCGTGGACCTGATAGAGGGAGACACTTGGATCCCTGCGAGTTCTGATAGTCCAGGATAAGCAATTGATTGCTTCATTCCCTACAACAACCGGAGTGCACGAAAGGTATAATCCGATTTTATATTTATATATATATTCACTTGAATAAGCGCGATCGTTAAAATCGCTTTCGAATCAAAGGGGTTAAATTTATGTTTGATAAAAAATTTTAATTTTCCGCGGTATACCCCTGCGATTATAGCGAACCCAACAGTTCCATCCATTGTTGATCCAGTTATGATTTAACTGTGATAATAATGGAGCTATTGCGCAAGTAAAAGAGCCAAGATCTCATCAAAGATCCAAGCACATAATGAGACGATATCACTTGATCAGAGAGATTATTGGTAGAGGCGACGTCATTGTGGATCGAGTTGCCTCAGCAGAAAATATAGCAGACCCACTTACTAAGCCCTTAGCACAGAAGATATTCGACGGACATCTTGAGAAGATAGGCCTTAGATACATGGGCAATTGGAGCTAGGGCAAGTGGGAGATTGTTAGAGTAGGATGCCCAACGCCCCAATTAGATTGGGTATATTATACTCTTTTGCTTTTATAAAGACAATCTTATTGGGAATCATATTAATAAAAATGGCATTTTCTTATCTTATGTCTTGCATTTTTTATTTCTGCACATTAGATAAAGTCCTTAGACCAAATTTAGCTACGGGGCATGGTCGCGCATATGATGGCGATCATGGAACATGCCTCTAAGGCTTTGGTTTTAAATAAGTTCCAAGTCGAGAGTTTTTTGAGATGGATATCAAATAGCTCAGTAAGACTCGTACATATAATGCATGCTCGTGAGATGAGGATGTCACATTCCATTGGCATTAGCGTAGAGACGTAAGTGCATATATGTGGGTGCTTGTTAGGGAACAAGTACACCGAATATAGCCCGCAAGAAATTCTTAGTTGGAGGTTTTGCCCGTCGAAATAAGAATTTCTGTGTTGCGATAGTACACGACTAGTCCTTAGACTTGAGGCACGATGGTAGCCTTGTGTGCATCCTACAGCACTTTGATATATCTTCTGATTGCTTGACAATCACAAAGGGGGTATGTTGGGTGTTGCACTGGTGTGCATGGAGGTTTGTCAGTGGCCAACATAGAATTCGACACTTGTTTTTTTTTTTTAAACAAGGGAATCTCCTGTGTTTTTATAGTTCGTGATTCAAAGTCTAAGGACTAGTCGTGTACTATCGCAACACAGAAATTCTTATTTCGACGGGCAAAGCCTCCAACTAAGAATTTCTTGCGGGCCATATTCGGTGTACTTGTTCCCTAACAAGCACCCACATATATGCACTTACGTCTCTACGCTAATGCCAATGGAATGTGACATCCTCGTCTCACGAGCATGCATTATATGTACGAGTCTTACTGAGCTATTTGATATCCCATCTCAAAAAACTCTCGACTCGGAACTTATTTAAAACCAAAGCCTTAGAGGCATGTTCCATGATCGCCATCATATGCGCGACCATGCCCCGTAGCTAAATTTGGTCTAAGGACTTTATCTAATGTGCAGAAATAAAAAATGCAAGACATAAGATAAAGAAAATGCCATTTTTATTAATATGATTCCCAATAAGATTGTCTTTATAAAAGCAAAAGAGTATAATATACCCAATCTAATTGGGGCGTTGGGCATCCTACTCTAACACCAAGTAGCTGAGAAAGCAATAAGTCTTACCTGCGACACGAAAAAATAGTAAGGGGTGCAAAGGGTTATCCTAGAAAAAATCCAATGCTCAAGTAAGAAATAAAGCAAGTGATAATCAAAATAGAACTATAAGTTGTAAAGTAGCAAACAATTTCAATCTACGTTGAACATGGTAGATTGGGAGTATAAGTTTTCAAATAAGGGTTGTATTGAATGGGTAGGTTTTGAGTATAGGTTTTCAAACAAAGGTTGTGTTCCTATGTGGTAGGACTCATGTACTAATAGACCTTAGGTCTGGGCCCATAGGACTAGAGCAACCTATTTAATTAGACTTCAATAAATATGTACTATTGGGCCTAGCCAATTAATGGGCTTAGACAGTTATTTTGGGCTCAACTGAGATATATCCATCACATGCATAGCTTTTTTTGCACAAATTATACATCTTGGGCTTAGTAGCTCACTATGCGCGTCTGCTCTACCCTTAGTGATGATGATAGTTGATCTTGGACATAAGGATACCATAATAGCCTAAAAGTTTAAGGCTACTTCTTCTCAAATTTCCTAAGCGAAGGTTCGATACTTATAGATAAAGTTAGGCATCCACATGTATATTTACAAGTTCTATTGTGTCTTGGAAAAAAATATGTAAGTTTAATTTTTGGTTACTCGATTAATCTTGTGAAGAGTTTTGTAGTTTATGAGGAGATGTTAACAAGTAATATTGAGATTTAGTTCTTAAGATTGACTATTGGTTTTGAAATTTGGAACTTTTGTGACTGATTGCACTTTGGTAAAAAAGAAACATCCATGGACTAAGATCTATTTTGTTCTATTTTGATCATGTTCATATCAATACTCACAGACACATAGATTTACTGGAATTTGTTTGAATTTATCATGATGTTTTACAAATTTCTTCATATGATGAGTTTATAAGCATGCTAGAAATTGAATTGAGCAATGCTAATTTAGTGAAGAGT
>JAGSPU010001252.1:0-17463 GCA_019321725.1 Paulownia fortunei
TCATTGTAACCCTTGTGTTATAGCTTACACTTTAAATTTAATCGAAAAAATTAAAATTTTTAAAACGCAAACTTTAAAAGAGAAAAATATCACCTAAAATTAAAATTTAATAAGAAAGCAAGAAATAAGTACCAACATTCGGAGTCGCTTTTTGAATTTTTAGCCACAATTAAAAATAAAAGTTGGAACTATATTGTTTTTCTCATTGAAAATAATGTAAGTTTTAATTGAAATTCTACAGAAATAAGAAAAAATAATCAAGTTAAACTATAATTTGAATACGTAAGAGAGAGAAATGGGTATCAAGTTTTTAAAATTTTAATATTATTTAATCTTAATAATAGGAAAGTATTTTTTCTCATTGTAACCCCTGTGCTATAGTATACGCTTTAAATTTAATAGAAAAAACTAAAACTTTTTAAATTGTAAACTTTAAAAAAGAAAAAAATCAATTAAAATAAAAATTTAATAAAAAAGTCCGACATAGGTACAAACATTCGTAGTCGCTTTTTCAAATTTTTAGCCATAATTAAAAATAAAAGTAGAAAATATAATGTTTTCTCTGATTGAAAATAATGTAAGTTTTCAATGAAATTATACCGCAAAAAGATAAAATAATCTAATTAAACTATAATTTGAATACGTAAGAGAGAAACGGGTATCAAGTTTTTAAAATTTTAATATTATTTAACCTTAATAGTAGGAAATAATTTTTTCTCATTGTAACCTCTGTGTTATAGCATACGTTTTAAATTTAATAGAAAAAACTAATTTTTTTTTAAAACGTAAAATTTAAAAAAGAAAAAAATCAATTAAAATAAAAATTAGTAAAGAAGCACGAAATCGGTACCAACATTCGGAGTCGCTTTTTTTATTTTTAGCCACAATTAAAATAAAAATAGAAAATATATTATTTTTGTCATTGAAAATAATGTATGTTTTACTTGAAATTATACAGTAAAAGATAAAACAATCCAATTATATTAAGTTTTTAATTTTTTAATATTATTTAACTTTAACAGTAGGAAAGTGTTTTTTCTCGTTGTAATCATTGTGTTATAGAATACGCTTTAATTTTAATAGAAAAAACTAAATTTTTTAAAACGTAAACTTAAAAAAAAAATCAACTAAAATACAAATTTAATAAGAAAGCAAGAATTAGGTACCAACTGAAAGTTCTTGTGCCGTGAAGGTTCTCGATGAAGTAGTGTCGCAAGCTACATTCGCCAAAAAGTCAGCGACCCTATTGCCCTCTCAATAAATATGTGTAATGGAAGTAGTCATGTGATGAAGAGCATTTTTGATATCGACAAGAAGCTGAAGTAATCGCCAATGTCCAAGAGCAGATGAACGGAGAATGTGGATGACAACAAGTGCATCAATCTCGATCCATAGATGAGTGATGCCTCTAATCAGAGCTAACTAGAGTCCTCTATTGAGTGCGTACAACTCTGGAAAAATGCTATATGCTAGTCTAATGAAATTCTGAAAAATAAAGATAGGATCTCCCAAGTGATTTCGGATAATACCTCCAGCTCCCGCACTTCCATTTGTCCTCCTGGAAGCACCATTTGTATTGAGCTTAAACCACCTTGACTGTGGTTTAGCCCAGTGTACCTGTATAGTTCTCTTGTTTTACCAATGCCTAGATCTCCTCGCCAAAGTGTCAAAGTGAGTTTCCTGCATTTAAACATAAGAAAGAGGTGATTGTGAACTTTCCAAATTACCCTGGATGGATAGAAACCTATATTTCTGTGTTTAGAATCATTTCTCTCTATCCAAAGGAACCACATAATAAGAAGTGGGATGATAGTGCGGATGTGTGTGGTGTTAGAGAATGGAGTGGAAAGTTTCCAAGATTGAATAAGGATAGATGGGTGTTCTGTGAGCGGGAGTCGGATATGAAAAGTGTTTGCAAAATGCTCCCAAACCTTCCTGGCGCGATCACCACCGATAAAGATATGTTGGATAGATTCTAGACTACTGCAACACTGGCATTTTGAAGCTAGTTGAAGGCCCTTCCTCCGTAGTCTAAGGTCAGTTGGGATCCAGTCACGTGCAAGTCTCCACAGAAAGACAGACATAGTAGGGGTGATATAGGGTCCCCAGAGATCTTTCAATAACATGCTCTTGACCCTACCCTGTCTCACAAATTCCCAGGCTGAAGTAATGGAAAAATCACCATGAGGTGTGAGTTTCCATATAGCAGTATCCCTCTGATCACAGCTAATAGAAACCCGCAAATGAAGTCAACTAGATGCCGAGGGAGCACTCTAAGCAGTCGCTGCACATTCTAATTTCTATCTGTCCAGTAGAAATTAACCCGCTTATGGCCATGTCATTCTTCTTCCCTAAGTACCGTTAGCGGGCCCTCCCCAATCCAATGATCGTGCCAAAAGGAGACCTCCCCAGCACCCAAAGTCCAGAACATGTTATCATGTGCCTCATTCCTAACTCCACATAGCCTCTTCCAGATTGGACTATCATGAACTGATACTTTAACTTTCCCAGGAAAGAGGCCACGACAATATTTTTGCAACATGTAGGAGGCCCAGAGAGAAGTGGTAGTCCTAAACCTCCACCAGAACTTCAAGGAAAATACCTTAACCACATGTTCAATCTTGCGAATCCCCAAACCACCTTCCTTAACCGGAGAGCAAATAGTATTCCATAAAGTCCAATGTATCCTTTTTTAAGCCCCTATAGAGCCCCAAAAAAATATGGCCATGATTTGTTCAATTGTGTGAATGACCGTCTTCGGGGGATGTAAAACCTGGATGAGGTATCATGGAATGTGTGCTTTTAATGAGAGCAAGCCTACCTCCATGATAAAGAGTAGTTTTTTCCCAGCCTTGCAACCTATTTCTCATTTTTCCAATAAGATCCTGATATAGAGCACATTTTTTGTTGCCTTTGTACAACAGGGCCTCAAGATAGGTGATGCAAAGTGCCGTGTGGAGGAACCATGTGATGTGGTGCGCTCTTTGAATCAATGGACTTGGGTATTTCTTGCTGACAACAAAAGAGTTCTTGTTGATGTTAATGCGCTGCCCTGATACTTTGCTGTAAAGAGTGAGGAAATCTATCAATCTGATGAGGCATGGTTTCTCGCAGTTCGAAAAAATAATATTATCATCCGCATATGACAAGTGAGTAAGTCTGAGTGCTTGATTCCTGAAGTACATATCCTCATGCTCCCTAAAGAGCGCATCAAGACCCCATGATAGAAAGTCTGTAGCAAGGACAAAAAGTAATGGAGAGATCGGGTCACCTTGTCTGAGACCTCTGCTGGATTTGAAGAAACCCGTAGGAATTCCATTAATCAAGACTGTGAACTAACAATTTTTAATGCAATGCCTAACATAAGAAATCTATGAAGTCGAAAAGCCCATCATCTCAAGGACTCTGTATAGAAAATCCCATTGGACTCTGTCATAAACTTTTGCCATATCCAATTTGAAAACCACATTGTCCTGCACCTGTCTAGAATCAATGGAGTGAATCATCTCCTGAGCCAGAAGAATATTATCACTGATAAGTCTGCCCTGGACAAAACTACTCTGAGAGGGAGTAATGAGATCTGGAAGAAGCATAGCCAATCTAAGACTGAGTAGCTTAGTAATGATTTTGTTGGTACATTACATAAGCTAATCGGTCTGAAGTCGTTCCAAGTATCTGGGCTGTCTGTTTTAGGAATGAGGACAAGTGTAGTCGCAGTGAAGCTCCGTGGCATAGGTGTGCCAGAAAAGAAGTCCTCAACTGCATCTTTCACATCCTTCTGTATGAAATCCCAGCAGTGTTGGAAGAATAGAGCAGAAAAACCATCAGGGCCAGCAGTACTGTCCGAAACCATGTTAAACACCACATGTCTGATTTCCTCCATATTCGGTGTGGAGCATAAGGAGTCTGGGCAAAAGGTTGTAGGGAGCCTTTCCAAGTAGTCCAAATTATCATCAAGTAAAGCATCAATGTCATCAGTAAGAAGGGACTGGAAGAACTCTGTTGCAGATGTTGAGATATCCTCTTGAGCTGTGAGGAGTGTGCCATTATGAGTGATCGAATGTATTGTCCCTTTGGCTCTTTTCTTTTTAACCAAAGAGTGAAAGAATTTGGTGTTTCTTTCTCCTTGGTCAATTGTAACACTCCCATTACTACACAACTATAAATAAAATATAATTTGATATGATAGAACATGTGTGCATGCATGGAATATTTTTTTTTGTAACACTTTAAGAAAAGATAAATCACTTCTTATATGCACAATCATATTTAAAATACTTTCTCACACATGTTATGTTAATAGCAGGATCAGTATTTATATAAAAGCACAACACCCACAACGACCCAATATTTACATACTTATTTATAGTAAAGTTTTAAAAGCGAAATATAGTACCAGTACTCAAAATATAACAAACCAACAAAATAGCCAAACAGGTTGTCATCCATGTACACACTTTCTCAGACACTTACAGGAGCTCCAACCGCCGCTCAGCCAGTAAAAGATGCTTCAAGCGTCGTTGTACTCATCTATAATGCAAAAATTATATGAGCTAATACTTAGCAAGTAAATATTATGTATGTCAAAGAATAATCCACAATATCAAGTCATGCATTTCAAAATGCTATGCACACAATGCAATTTTATGCATCAAGATATTTCTCTCAAAATTATTTCTTTTTTGGGCCCCTAACCAACGCTACTATCCCATGCACCGGAAATGAGCTCTGTACACCGCTATAGTCCAATGATCAATAATCATATAAGCATGCAAATCCATGCATACTCATATGCATGCAAATTCATGCATAAAACCATACAAATTCATGCATGCTTCGGTGCACTAGTAGTGGTTAGCAAAATATTTTCCTTTCTGAGAATCATGTCGTGTAATGCAAGATTTATCACAATGCTCGTATATGATACATGCACGTGCCAATGCCCATGTATGTATGCTTAATGGACATGAATGATAGTAATGTGTGTCCTCTGCTTTGAACATATGATCTATGGTATTACATATAAATCACACATTTACTATATCTATACATTGTAGTTGCAAATGAATATTTTCTTATCTTTCACTTGGTTGGTGGCTTAGTCTAGATTTGTTTGTTGTTCCCCTCCAATCTTAGATGTAAAATAGCTTGTAATATTACCAACATCAAGCATCATTCCCAATTTGACAAGTTGAAAGCATAAAATATCATACTAAGACTTTAAACACCAAGTTATCTAGGTTTTGCAAACTAGAACCCAATCTAGTCCCTCCAATACCTTAATTTCTCATCTTAGATACATGTAAACATCAAATAATTGAAGTATTATAACTTTAATATCATGTACCTAATTGTTAACACTCAATAGCAACATGTCTAGATTGAAATATATTAAGTTATCAAATGAGATAGATTCACATTTTCATATTTATTTCCTGTTCAATTTAGTTGCATGATAATTTTGACATCCCTAAACATATCCAATCACTCCCAAATTTTTACCACACTTAGATAACATGTATATAAATGTAAACATATCATATAATTACTAAAACTCATGGATATAGCTTCCCAAGTTCAGCTCTCTTCACAACATACTGAAACAGATTGTTTTCCTATCGTGACAGTTTTGCACACTTCATGACATTAATGGTTTTGGCATCTTTACGTATATCCAATCTCTCCTAAATTTTTACCACAACATATACACAGAGACCATCAGGTTATATTCTTTCCAAAACTAATGGATTTAGCTCCCCTAATTCAGTCTCCTTCACAACACACCAAAATAGATTTTGCTACTTTGGCAGTTTGAGTGTTTCTCCAATATCATTCTCTATTTCAATTTCTAACCAATCAAAATTCATTCCAATACTCTTAACTCATATATAAATATTTATATGATGATAATTACAGGTTTTATTCAATATACCATACACTTTTAAAGCCTAAAACACAAGAATACCGCAAGGTGATAGTTTCTAGCACAAGTATTTTCTATTAAATATTTCCAACCACAAACCCTTTATTTATGCATCAAAGCCTATCTAATAACATCCTAACACATTTATAAATAATATTCAAAGCTTAATAAACTAATAAATCTCAAAATAAATCTGAAAGTCATGCCAAACCTGTAGGTTAAGCTCACTTTGCACAGTTTTTTACTTGAACTTGGTTATTTCTCCTTCCCTTTGCTTGTTTTGCCTCCTTTTTTGGTTGGAATCACTTAGGACCTATTTATAGATCTTTTTACATGTATTTAGAAGCTTAAATGGTTCAGAAGAAGGTTCAAATCATGGCTGTTAGCTTAAGAGTGAAGAATAGGTTGAGGTGCTAGCTTGATAAGTCTAAGCATGAGGTGGCATGTAATGATATAATCTGATTTTCTCCCTTATCTTGCAACCCTAATCTTATATGTCTCACATATTCCTGTTTGGTTGCAACCTATCTTCATCACCATTCATTCCCATAGCTAATTCCTATATCCGTTCATTAGGTTCTTCACCCGAAAAAATCATCGATTCTTGCCCGATTGATAAGTTTGTGCACCAATAGTGTTACAAACCTATGAACCTAGTTATATAACATTTAAATTATAGTATTGCATATCTAGTTGTCCTAAGTGTATGATTTAAATATACATATAATATTAAAATTCATGATCGAATCGACTTACTTTCTATAAATTTTTCGGTGACACCTTTCGAACTCCTAAGATTACCACGTATAACCTAGCGCTATTTACTATATTGATACCTCAATTTTTTCTTATCTTAATATAAAATCAACCACTTAGGTTAGGGGATTGGATAATCAATATTGTGCGAGAGCTTCAAAATTAAGTTTAATGACTAAAAATGCCGTATAAAATAAAATGAATTATATAACGTCATATCAATGCAAATAGCACGCAATTAACATGTAATGTATGAATCATATTTAGCCATGTGAGTAGTAAGAGGCTCGGGTATCACATCAACCCACCAACATGCTGCTTTTTTATCTCAAAAAATCTTCTTCTAGTGTAAGGGCATGAGTTAGAACAACAGTGCACCTATTCAACTCAATTTAGGATGCTTCACTAGGACTGTCATCAAAGTTGGTTTCAGCTTTTGCCACCTCCTTTTGAGCTTTGTTGATTTTGTCAAATATATCTCCAAAAACATTCCAGTTCCACCACTTCAAAAATTTCTTCAACTGGATGAGTTTTTGTTGCAAGTTGCACATGCCTGTTGTGCCAGTAGAAGTGGTCTAAGACTGTTTGGCTGCATCAAGAAAGAGATGGTGCCTCGTCCACATTCTCATAAATCTGAATGAAGAAGGCGGTTTGACAGATGAGAAACTGACAGTAGTGAGAAGAGGTGCATGATCAAACCAAGTTCTAGGAAGATGCATCACTTTGGTCGACTGAAAGGCATGTAGCCATGCATTCGAATAAAGGATTCTGTCAAGTCTCTCCCAAACTCTTTTGTTGGTCCAGGTGAAGCACTGCTCTTCAAATCCAGCATCAATAAGTCCATAATCAGTGACCATATCTCCAAAGTCATTCATGGCTGTGGTGTTAAGGATACTGCTGCCTTTCTTTTCATGTGGATCGAGAAACACATTGAAGTCTCCTCCAACTAGCCATGGTTTGGAGTCTGATTCATCAGCAATTGTTATGAGTTCATCCCAAAGTTCTTTTCTGTCTGAGGCGTTCGACTTTGCATATACTGATGTGACCAAGATAGGAGAGGCGATAAGTTTAGATAATATTTCAATGTAAAGCAACTGTTCATGATAAAAAAGAATCTTAAAGTCAAAATCATTATCCACAAAGAACCAGATTTTATTGGATGTATTTGCAAAGGATTTGGAGAATCCAAGTGTTCTGTAAAAGAAATCCCCATCAAGTTGAACCATAGGTTCCAATAGAATAAGGAGTTTGATTCTGTTGAGTTGACAAATGCTGTGTAGATGTTTATGTGATCCTTTATTTCCAACTCCCCGAATATTCCAAATCAAGCAATTCATAAAAACAAGTGTGGTGAGGAAGCAGCAGATGACCACGTGACTCTGCCCTTTAATTTTGAAACTTGTGTTTTCCTCTTTGATGTCATTTTGGACTGGCCTGATTGTGGAATTTGGTGTTCTGAATGACATCTCCGATGAAGCGCTTTGATTTTGAAGTCTTCAGCATTGTCAATAAGTGTAGAGATGGCGGAGAATTCATTGGTGTATAATTCTCCGGAATTTTGATTTTCATAGCTGTTGATGGAGGAGTTTTGATCGGTGAGTTCAGCCCTTATTTCATTTGTGGTGCATAGCATTTCATCACGAGCAACAGAGTCAGCAGCCATTGCAATATTTGGGTGTTTGGATGCATCAGTTCCAGCAAATAGTTCAGCAACCTGTGGAGTCGGCATAGCAGCAAGAAGAACAGCAGCTTGCTGTGCAAGAAGTGCAGCACTTGGTGGAGCAGATGAGGCAGCAGTTGGTCGATGAGGGGATGCAGTAATCCGTTTAGAGTTTGCAGCAACAGGTGCCGATTTTAAAGCAACACTTGCCGCAATAGTTTCAGCATTTCCAGCAACAATTAGTTTGGAATTTGCAGCATCATTTTCATCACTATGTTCAGAATTTCCAGTCACTTTTTGAATCACATTTTCAGCATTGATTTTAGCATTCAAGACGCCATTTTCAGCAGTTGTACCAGCACCATTTTCAGTAACATTTTCTGCTCTATTTCCTGCACCAATTCCAGCAGTTGCAGCAGCCAGTTCAGCCCTCATTTCAGTTCCAGCAGCATTTGCAGGCCTCATTTCAGCAGCATTTCCAGCACACAATTCCTCAGCATTTTCAGCACACAATGTAGCAGCATTTCCAGCATACAATTCAGCATTTCCAGCAGTTCCATCTGCATTTCCTGCAGACAATTCTGCATTAGCAGATTATTCAGCATTTCCAGCAGTTCCAGCAGATAATTCAGCATTTCCAGCAGTTCCATCAGCATTTCCAGCCCTCATCTCAGTTCCAGCACACCATTCAGCCTTTCCATCACCATTTCCAGCTTCAGCACACAATTCAGCCTTTCCAGCATTCATTCCAGCATCATTTCCAGCCCCAAGTACAACAACATTTCCTGCCCCAGTTTCCGCAATATTTCCAGCAGCAGTTTCAGCAATATTTGCAGCACCAGTTTCTACAACATTTCCAGCCCCAATTCCAGTAGCATTTCCTGCACCAGAAGTGTTTCCAGCAACAATTCCAGCAACATTACCATCCCAATTTTCAGTCCCAATTTCAGCAACATTACCATCCCCATTTTCAGTCCCAATTCCAGCACCATTCCCATCAATACGTTTTCCTTTGTCAATACCATTTCCATGAATCCCAGCAGTCTCATTTTTCCCATTGTCAATCAAAGGGGGTTTAAAATAGAAAAGCCAACATTATCTATCTCCACAGCACATAGACTGTATGGGACAATCAGCCCCTCAACATCATTTATCAATGTAATTTTACTAGTGCTAGAGCTAGGCATTTCATCAACAACAGAATTCTCAATTACATTCTCCTTTTTTTTTTTCCAAATGGGCAAGGACTTACCTGTTTGGAGTGCAGGTTGTTTAGGTTTCTGAACTTTAGGTGGAGGCTTGGGAGCATTGCCATTTTCAAAACATCTTGCAACCTCATGTCCCATATGCTTACAAAACGAACAATATGGTGGGGGATCTTCATAGATGACCTTTTATGATATATGTTTCTGTTTGAACCTGATAGAAATGACTTCGGTTCTAGGCAGAGCAAGGTTAATCTCCACATAGATTCTGGCGATATTCAATCTGGTCTCGTTGGTTGTAGGTTCATCAAGTCTCAAAGGAACACCAATCATCCCAACCACTGCCCTCATCGAATTGAATCTAAACCGAAGTAATGGATGATTCTGCATTTGGTTCGAATTTTGGGAACTATTTGAAGACCCTCATCGAAAATCCATTTAGGGTTTAGGGTTTAGGGTTTAGGGTTTAAGGTTTAGGGTTTAGGGTTTTGGGTTCAGGGTTCAGGGTCATGGTTCACGGTTCACGGTTCAGGGTTCAGGGTTCACGGTTCAGGGTTCAGGGTTCAGGGTTCAGGGTTCAGGGTTCAGGGTTTAGGGTTTAGGGTTTAGGGTTTAGGTTTAGGGTTCAGGGTTCAGGGTTTAGGGTTTAGGGTTTAGGGTTGGGTTTAGGGTTTAGGGTTTAGGGTTTTTTTTTTAATAAAAACACCCAAGGGGTGAGGGGTTGAGGCAATGACCCCCAACCTGTCTATAACCGACCAAAACGAGTAGTACACAGAGTTTTACAAAAGTGTCAAAAGTAAAACTAGGAGTACTACTCCTTTACAACGAGATCAAGCTATGTGCAAAGAATCTCTAAGCTTTAACTAAACGTGTGCCAAACTGTACAAAAAACGCAAAATGTGTTATGGTTGTCTAAAAGCTGAGAGTCCCATCTGATCCACTCGAACAAGTCCCGTGATAGTTCTAGGTAGCTGCTGAGATGTGAAGATTCTGGAAGTGTGCGAGACACAAGCTTCATTGGCCATGAAATCTGCAATCCTATTTCCTTCCCTGTATATATGTGTGATGGTGGTTTCCATATGTCGCTTGATGTACTTACTTTTAGCTAACATTTCTTGAAGTCTCCAATGTCCGTGTGTTGGAGAAGTAATGAGGTGAATGAGTGTTTGTGCATCCAATTCGATCTAGAGTTTCGAAATACCTTGTTCCTTTGCTAGCTGGAGTCCTTTGGTAAGTGCAAAAGTCTCCGCGTATAGGCTATTCTCCACTCCAATGAAATCATAATATGCCAATAGAACGTTGCCCAAGTGATCTCTGATGACGCCTCCTGCACTGCTTGTCCTGTTCCTCCTTTAGAAGCCCCATCCGTGTTGAGTTTATACATCCAAGAGGTGGTTTTCGCCAAGTGATCTTCAATGTTTTTTTTGGTTCCTCAAAGCCCAAATTAAATTCAAGTTTTTTAGCAGTTGTCATATCTCCGCGCCACAGCTTCCTGTCAGTTTTTCTTCATTTGAAAAGACAATACAAGTGTTTATAGGTTTTCCAAATAACTCTATGAGAATAAAATCCTTTGTTTCTGAATTTAGCATCATTTCTCTCTGTCCATAAAAAACAACAGAATAAGTAGTGGAATGAGGGTGCGGATGTGAGAAGAATTTACATAGGGGATGGAAAGTCTCCAATATTGGAGGAGGATGACCAGGTTATTTGTTTGTGGGATGTGGAGTTTGAATATGTTAGCAAAGTGGTTCAAACTTCAGCTGCTTGTTTGCCAGATATGAATAGATGTTGGGCTGATTCCTGAGATGAGTTGCAGCAATAGCATTGAGAAGCTAGAGCAAATCCTTTAGCTTGTAACTTAGTGTCTACCGGAATCCAATTATGAACTAATCTCCAAAGAAAGATAGTCATGGTAGGTGTGAGTTGGGGACACCATAAGCTCCCTAAAAGCTTCCTTTTGACCTTGTTGCTGTGAATAAAGTTCCAGGCCGAGGAAATAGAGAAATCTCTATGCGAAGACAGCTTCCATCGCATTACATCCTTATCATTTTCTGTGATCGGAACTTCACGAATCATTTCAGCAATCTGCTGTGGCAAATTTTGTCTAAGTCTGTGGTCATTCCATTGTCGATTGGTCCAGAAAAAATTAACTGGGATGAAACCAACTGCTGTTCGCTGCAGAGTTGTCGCAAGAGGGGCATTTCCAGTCCAGTGATCATACCAGAATGAGATTTGGCCTTCTCCAAGTACCCAAAAATGTTGTCCTGAGCTTCCTTTCTGATTTTACACATCCGTTTCCAGGTGGGGCTATCATGAACTGAAACTTTGACTGCGCCAGGGAACGTGCAGCCACAATATCTCTTGAACATATAGGAAGCCCAAAGAGATGACATTGATCTGAATCTCCACCATAATTTGAACGAAAAGCTTTAACCATATCTGAAAGTTTCCTTATACCAAGCCCTCCTTCCTCGATTGGATAACAAATATTTTCCCAAGAAGTCCAATGCATCCGTGTATGTTTGCCATAATTGCCCAAAAAACCATGCCATTATTTGTTCAATTATGTGAAGAATAGATTTTGGCGGTTGAGTGACTTGCATGAGGTAGATGGGCATTGTCGCGAGTGTGCTCTTTATGAGAGCAAGTCTACCACCATGTGAGAGTGTTGATTTTTCCCATCCTTGGATTCTACTTCTCATTTTGCCAATAAGATCTTGAAAGAGTGCACATTTCTTATTACCTTTGTAGAGTGGAGCTCCAAGGTATATTACCGGAAGGTATTTCAAAAAGAATCCTGTGATGTTCCGAAGCCTTTGGATGATGAGATTAGGACATTTACTATTAACAATGAAAGAGCTTTTGCCTTGACTGATGAGTTGGCCTGAAACTTTGCTGTAGTGTTCTAAAAAATCCATTAGTCTTTTCAGCACTTTTCCTTGACAGTTAGAGAAAATGATGATATCATCCGCATACGATAGGTGAGAGATTCTGAGACCGTCCATTGTTGAAATAATACATCTCTTTGTGTTTGCTGAAAAGGGAGTCAGGCTCCTTGAAAGAAATTCTGCAGCAATGATGAACAAGGAGGGAGAGAGAGGATCGCCTTGTCGAATTCCTCTACTCAATTTGAAGAAGCCAGCTGTCACGCCATTAATGAGAATCGAGAAACAAACAGTTTTCAATGCAGTTTCGGACCAGAGAAATCCATTTTTCTGTAAAACCAATCTTTTCCATAATTTTGTACAAGAAGGCCCATTGAGTTCTATCATACGCCTTTGCCATGTCCAGTTTGAAGCGACATTGTCGTGTTTTCTTTTGGCATTGATGTTGTGGATTAGTTCTTGGGTGAGTAAAATGTTGTCACTAATGAGTCTTCCCTTAACAAGTCCACTCTGTGAAGGTGCAATGATTTTGGGGAGTAGATTTTCCAGCCTGCTGCTTCAGGATTTTTGCAATTATTTTGTTGGTAACATTGCATAGGCTAATAGGTCGAAAATCATTCCATGTGGTGGGGCTTATCGGACTTAGGAATCAAGACTAATGAAGTAGCTGTGTAGTTCTAGGCATTGCATTGCCATGAAAGAAATCCATCACTGCATCTATGACGTCTTCTTGAATAATACTCCAACAGTGTTGAAAGAAAAAAGCCGAGAATCCATCCGGACCAGCTACACTATCAGGATCAATGTTAAAAACAGCTTGTTCGATTTCCTCCATGGTAGGGTCAGCATGCAGATTTTCAATGTTGAAGTTCGATGGAATTTGGGAGAGACAGTCCAGTTCGTCATGAATCAAATTTGGGATGTTATTTGTGAGAAGTGCTTGAAAGAAGTTTGATGCTGACACTTTTATTTCCTCCTGATCAGTTATGACCCTATCGGCTTCTGAAATTGAATGAATTCTATTTTTGCATCTTTTTTCTTGACCAAAGAGTGGAAAAATTTTGTGTTTCTCTCCTTTGTTAATCTATCTACAGGCAGCTTTTTGCCTCCAATAATCTTCCTCTATCGTAAGGGCCTGAGTAAGCACTGCGAGCATCTTTTTAGTTCAATCAAATTTATTTCTGATGGATTCTCGTCAAACCGCTGTTCGCTAAGACTGACTTCCTGTTCAGCATTCCTGATATTGACAAAGATGTCCCCAAAAATGTTTCTGTTCCACCACCTAAGAAATTATTTCAGCCTATAAAGTTTTTGTTGGAGATTAATCATACCAGTCATTCCCGTCGGAGTCTGCCAGGAGTTTACTATCGCCTCTGAAAATAAATGATGTCTCGTCCACATTTTCATGAATCTGAAAGAGGAAGGTGGTTTTTCAGCTTGGAAGCTAACCGAGGTCAGAAGAGGGGCGTGGTCAGACCATATTCTTGTGAGATGTGTTACTTTGGTATTGTGAAATAAGTCGAGCCAACTTTCAGAGTATAGCATTCTGTCCAATCTTTTCCAGACTCTGTGATTGGTCCAGGTGAAGCAGTTACCGGCATAACCTGCATCAATAAGCCCGCAGTCCGAAATCATATCTCCAAACTCATTTAATGGTGTCATACTTCTCTGATTTTGTCCTGTTCGTTCATGTAGATGGAGTATAGTGTTGAAATCACCCCCGAGAAGCCAAGGCTAATCTTCTGTACAGTCTGCAATTCGCCTAAGTTCATCCCAAAGAACCCTGCGGCCAGTTGATTCACATTTGCATAAATACATGTGAAGAAGAAGGGCTGGGGCAGCAATTGTGATTTAATTTTCAAGTGCAAGAATTGTTTGTGATTTAAAATCACTTCACTGTCAAAATCTGCATCAACAAAACACCAAACTTTATTTGAACAGTTGGCTGTCACTTTAGAGAAGCCCAGTCTTCGGCAGAAAAACATACTATCCAGTTGCACTTTTGGTTCCATAATGGCCAAAATTCTGATTTTATGAAGGTGGCAAAAGTTGTGTAGATGTTTTTGAGAGGGGCCATTTCCTATGCCTCTAATGTTCCAAACTAGAAAATTCATAGATTATGGGGCAAGGTATCTCTAGTAGCTCGAGTATGACGATCCTTTGTGTTTTTGGTGATCATTTTGTTTTTCTTTTTGGCCATAGGAGTCTTAACGGGTTGTAGTTTGGGGTGATTTTTTTAATGGGATTCTGAATTGCTTCTATGGTGAAGGGCTCTGATTTTACACTCTTCCACTTCAACAGTATCAGACAGATGTAAGTCCTCACTGTCGTTCGATTCTAGAGAGCTGTTAGTGTTTTCAGATTGTGAAGTGGAGAGCAGGCTTGGATTTTGATCTGAGAAGGCTTTATTTAAGATGCAGTGAATGGTGGAAGCTGATTGATGGTTTTTATTGACACTAGAAAGAGCCGAGAGTTCAGATTTTTGACTATGAGTGGGAGTCTCTGTTTGTGTTATAAGGTTGGGAGTTGGTTCGGTCATCTGACTGCATTTCTGTTTTGGAATCTGCTCTTCTCACACCATCTTTGGGGTATGCACATCCTGTTTCTTGTGTGAGCACTTTGTGACCGACTGCCTGAACTTCGTGTCAGATTCCAACTCAGAAATCTGTATTTCCCTACTACCTTGCGACTGTTCCAGATTTTAGCATACTGTTCTATTTTTCTGTTCTGCATAATCTTAGTCACTCTACCTTCCTTTTCATGTTTATTATAAATCTGAAGTGCTTTGCTCTTATTTTCCTTGTTCTGCTGCGTGTCTTCCCAACCATTTTTAAAATTGATTTTCTTTTTGTTTAGTATCATTCCTCTAGCTGGAGCTTTTCGAACTCTATTTTCTACAAACTTGTTCCAATCCTGTTCGATGTTATCATTCTTGCCTATGCTCACTGTCTCAGCACTGGCAGCCTCAACGTTTTGGCAGTTTACCAAGCCTTGAATAACCCCTGCAGCATCAATTAACAACACCCCCTGGGCTCTCCCATTCATACCCTCTAGCTGATCTTTTTTTTCCATTATTGAATCAACTAAGACAGGTCTATATTCCTGTTGGCTGTAATCAACATTTGGCAGCAAGCCAAAACCATTGTCTAAAAAACTAAAAACAGAAAAACCAACATCAACCTCTTCAACCTTAGCAGATATCAGTCTCCCATCCATCTCCCCACCACCATACACTGTTCCCTGCAGCATCTCAATATTTTTTTTTAGCTTATCATTTGCACAATTCAACACAAGATCCTCACCTTTTTTTAGCATATGCTGAGCAGTAGAAATATTACTAGGTCCAGCCACATCAATAATAATATTTTCCAAATTATTATCATTAGTGATTTTACCTTTTCCTTTGTTCAAAACATTTTGAAACCCTTTACCTTTACTTACCCCGGCTTGCTTCACAGGTGGTTTAACAGGCTTTGAAGCATTCCCATTCTCAAAACATGAAGAGATATCATGTCCTAAGTGCTTGCAGTTCGAACAGTAACTAGGTAGATTTTCATAAATGAATTTTTATAAGAGCATCTGCGAACCAATACCTAGATACACTTTATCTTTCTGCTGTTCTTGGAGGTCAATCTCAACACAGACTCGGGCCACACTGAGTCGAGATTTGTTTGCTGTCGCTTCATCAATCCGAAGAGGTTTTCCAATTATGCTAGCCACCGCTTTCAACGCTGGTTTCTCAAATAGATGAACTGGTAATTCAGGCAGCCGAATCCAACTGACACAATGGCTGACTCGAGTTTAGGATCAAATTCCGAAGTCCATTTAAACAACCTCATCGGCATTCCATAGAATACCTAAATTCTGCGAAGCCACAATCGAGCAAAATTCGAGTCGTTAGAGATGATGATCAAAATGTGTTTCGAATTAAAGGCTCGAACAGAATATCTGCCCGAGAGTTTTAAGGAAGCAAAATGATGGTGGAGAATCGACATGGTTGGAGTGCCATGCGAAAACTTGCCCACTAGAGCAAATTGGAGGTGTTCAACAAGCTTCAAAGTTTCAGACTCTGAGAAGGTGATAGCATCAATTCCTTGGTACTTTGATCGAACTCCGATGGAAGCATGTTGATCCTCAAGCAGAAGGGATTTGTTTAAGGTGCGAGGGGACTGGGTTAGCTGGTTATCTGGGGTGGGCATTTTAGCGACGTCGGCAAATGAACGCCGATTGATGACAGGGGTTGATTGAGGCTGTGGGGGTAAAGAGGTATGGTTGAGGGTAGAATCGGCCATAGCCGAAGCAGGCAAGGCAGCAGGACAGAAGAAAAAGACCAGTGACTGAGCCGATCAAATTAGGGCAAAAATCGAAATAACAGGGGAAGTTGATATGACCATAAACAGCTCAATAGATGAAGAGGAAATAGCTAGAAGGTTCAATAGATGAAAAAGATGGAAGATTTAGGCAACAGAGACGAGAGCGTTGATCGGTTGTGGAAGTGGGAGCAAGATGAGGATGCAGACGGCGAACTGGACCCTGGAACCAGAAATACGAATAGGCTGACTGACTGTGCTGGGACGAAGAAGGTTGAGGGGCAAGAAGGTACAAGAATAGCGATGTCGTCGGCCCGAGTGGCCGGCGATGGAGTGTGGGACCAAAAATCAAGATTTATGCACGGGGGGAATGACTTTGTTCAAGGTAATAAGGGTACGAAATGTGGGGTCCATGGCAGTGGAAAGGATGGCAGGTGGTTGACGAAGACGACGCTGGCGACGGAGCAAAAAAACCGGCGGGGACGAGATAGAGATAATTATGAACAGTATTATGGACAGAGAGAATTTTTAGAGAGAGAAAGTAGAGAGAGAAAATTTTGTTGGTTTGGTTTAGGGTGGTTTAGGGTTTAGGGTTTAGGGTTCAGTTTAAGGTTTAGGGTTTAGGGTTTAGGGTTTAGGGTTCTGGGTTCAGGGTTCAGGGTTCAGGGTTTAGGGTTCTGGTTCAGGGTTCAGGGTTTAGGGTTTAGGGTTCAGGGTTTAGGGT
>JAGSPU010001321.1:0-17627 GCA_019321725.1 Paulownia fortunei
TCTCCAGAAGGTAGACAGAAATCTCGAGTCCCTGTTAGAAGTAATGGATAGCGGTACACCATGGAGTCTAACCACTTCCTGTATATATATTTGTGCATATCGATCTATGGAATAGGTTGAACAAATGGGAAGGAAATGAGCTGATTTAGTTAATCTGTCCACAATCACCCAAATAGAGTTATGACATTTCACAGTTTTGGGTAAACCCGCCACAAAGTCTATAGTGATTCTTTCCCATTTCCATTCTGGAATAAGCAGAGGTTGCAAAGTTCCCGCTGGTCTTTGATGTTCTACTTTTATCTACTGACATGTCAAACATTGGTTCACGTACTGTGCAATATCTCTTTTCATACCTGGCCACCAGTAATGCATTTTCAAGTCTCTATACATTTTGGTAGCTCCTGGATGTATTGAATAAGGCGTTGAATGTGCCTCTGTAAGAATATCTTTTCTGATGTTATCCACAATGGCACATATAATCGTTCCCTAAATTGTAGCACTCCATTCACAGATATTTTAAAATCAGATGGTACTCCCGAAATAATATCCTTCTTTACCTTGATAAAATATTCGTCCCCTGTTGTCCTTGTTGAATTTTATCAATTAACGTCGGTTGGAGTGTCAAGGCTGCCAACTTTATTTCCATTTCTCCCAACTGTACAATCTCCACATTCATTTTCTGGAATTCAATTAATTCTGGTCTCTGAACAGAAAGAGTAGCTGTGGTACCTTGTATTGATTTTCTGCTCAGTGCATCTGCCACCACATTAGCTTTACCCGGATGGTAGTTGATAACACAGTCATAATCCTTTACCAGCTCCAACCACCTTCGTTGTTGCATATTCAGTTCTTTTTGCGTGAAGAAGTATTTTAAGCTCTTGTGATCTGTATTGATTTCACATCGCTCCCCATATAGATAGTATCTCCATATTTTCAATGCAAATACCACTGCAGTAAGCTCCAAATCATGTGTAGGGTAATTTCTTTCATATTCTTTCAGCTGCCTCGATGCATATGCAATCACTTTCCATTTTGCATCAATACACATCCCAAGCCATTCTTCGAGGCATCACTGTAAACTACAAAGCCTCCAGTACCTGATGGAATTGAAGGATAGGTGCTGATGTCAATCTCTTCTTCAATTCTTGGAAACTTTGCTCACATGTCTCTGTCCATTTAAATGTTATACCTTTCGTGTTAACTGTGTTAAGGGGAAGCAATCTTGGAAAATCCTTCTATAAATCTACGGTAGTATCCAACCAAACCAAGAAAGCTATGTACTTCTGAACGATTTGTAGGTTGTGACCAGCTATTAATAGCTTCTACTTTACTTGGATCTACTGATATTCCTGCTCCTGATATGACATGTCCTAAGAATACCACTCGGTCCAACCAGAATTCACATTTCTTGAATTTAGCATATAATTGTTTCACTTTTTAAAAACCTCTAATACCATTTTCAAATGTGTCACGTGCTCTTTTCTTTGTTTTGGAGTAAATCAGGATGTCATCGATAAATATAATAACAAATTTATCTAGAAAATCTCTAAATACTCGGTTCATCAGATCCATGAAAGCTGATGGGGCGTTAGTTAATCCAAATGGCATCACCAAAAATTCATAATGTCCATACCTCGTGCGAAATGATGTCTTCGAAATGTCATCTTCTTTTATTTTTAATTGATGGTACCAGATCGTAAATCAATCTTTGAAAATACTGCTGCACCCTGGAGCTAATCGAATAAATGGTCAATTCGAGGTAAAGGGTATTTATTCTTGATTGTAACCTTATTCAATTCTCGGTAGTCTATTGCACAGTCTCATCGTACCATCCTTCTTTCGTACAAATAGGACAGGCGCACCCCACGGTGAAAAGCTAGGTTTGATAAAACTTTTTTCCTGTAATTCCTGTAATTGTATCTTCAATTCCTTTAACTTCAGATGGAGCCATTCGATATGGGGATTTTGAGATTAGAGATGTTCCCGGCTGCAAGTCAATCACAAACTCTATCTCACAATCGAGTGGTAACCCAGGAAGATCATCTGGAAATACTTCAGGGTATTCTTGAACCACTGGTACTTCACTAAGTGTAGGATGGTATTGTTCTTCAATGCTCATAACACTGACTAAATACCCCTCACAACCCGCTTCTAATAAACGTTGTGCTTTCAGCGTTGATATTAGTGGGAATCTGAAGTTCTTCATAATCCCAACAAATATAAAAGGTTCTTCTCCAGGAGGTTGGAATATCACTGTCTTTTTCTGGCAATCTATGGTAGCACAGTACTTTGATAACCAGTCCATGCCCAAAATTATGTCATAGTCATTCATGGCCAATACAATCAGATCAACATATAGTTCTCTATCTTCAATAGGAATGGCACAAGCTTTCAAAATCTGATTGGTCTGCTTTGAGTCTCCAGAAGGAATCGTCACATTGTAACTAATTTCTGTTATGTCAGGTGTCTTACCCAGCCTCTTCACATACTCAGTGGATGCAAATGAAAGTGTAGCTCCTGAATCAAATAGTATGAATGCTGGAATATCATGGATGAAGAGTTTACCTGTCACTACTGATGGATTTGCCTGCGTATGCTCTAGTGATGGTAAAAACTCTAGCAGGTACATTCTGTTACTTTATAGAGTTTGGATTCTTCAAGCATGTTCTAGCAATATGACCAACCTTTCCACACACATAACACCTTCTAGGATCTGTAGGGCAGTTTCCCACATGTTGACCACCGCATCTAGGGCACATATAGATTGTGGCATTGGCGCTTTCCCCTGCTCTATCTTTGGTTTCTTATTTTGCTCCCACTGTTGCTGCCCTGGTTTCGATCGAAATTCGAGTTTCTGTCCTTGAGCTTGGAATGGTCTCTTCTTTTCATTTCCAACCCACCTCTGTCCTTGTCCTTGCTGAAATTGACGACGAACTTCCAGCGCACGAACAATTCTAAGTTCAGCTTGCTCAGCAACTAATGCTCTCTCAGCAATCTGTAAATATGTGACTCCTTGAATTTCTGCCATATTAACATCTCTGTATAGTTCTGGCCTCAAACCTTCAAGGAATCTTTCTACTTTCAGTGCATCAGTGCTAATCATATGCGTGGCAAACCTGGATAACTGTTCAAATTTTCGAATGTAGTCCCCAACTGTCATAGCTCCCTGCCGTAGCTGTATAAATTCATTCATCTTCATTGCACAAACAGGCGCTGTGAAGTATTTGTTTCTGAATAACTCTTTAAAACTTTCCCAAGTCATAGTAAAGGGATCATCTATGCTCCTCATTGTATCCCACCAGTGCCCAACACTTCCACGAAGCATAAACGAGGCGCATATCACCTTCTCTTCCTCTGGGACTCTGCTATATTGGAACATATATTTCTAGGGTTCTCAGTTAATCCTCTGCAACTGTGGGATCTATCGCATCTTCAAATATTGGTGGATTGAGTTTTCTGAATCTTTCCCCATCTATCTCCACTGGTTCTGCTCGGGGCTGTGGTTGATTCATTTTAGATCTCTGTTGTCCACCTACATCCCTCTATTGGACGAGTTGTTGAATTTGTTTTGATTGTCGTTGAATAAGTTCTGTAAGTCGGTTTATAACAGCGTCCCGATCGTCATTTGACATAGGTGTCTCTTCTTCTTGGTATCTACCTCCATTACTACTCTCACTCCATGTTCTTGTCATGGCTGTAATATTGTTTTAAAACATGGCCAATATAATTCATGAAACAATGATGCATAATAAAATAAAACTTACGAGCAAGGCGGTGCTTCCACAAGTTCTAAGTTTATGTACATGGACAGTCTACAGAACCTATAACCGCGCTCTGATACCACTCTGTAACAACCCCCAATACTACACACACATATATATATTTATAGATATAATAATTTTAACATGATGAATCCTGTGTGCATGTACAATTTTTTTTTTTCCTATAACAGCATAATAAATAATACACTATTTTTTTTTCACTCACAAACTAATATATATACCTGCAGAGGACCCATAACAACCATAACATTTACATACCTATATACAGAAAAGTTTTAAAAGTAACACACAGTACAAATCCCAAAACCTAATATAATAAACTCCAAAATCAAATAAGTTAACAACTAGCCCGACAGGTCGTCATCCATGTACACTGATCCTCAGAACTTGTAGGAACTCCAGCCGCTCGCTCAGTAAGTCCATGGCTTCAAGTATCATCAAACTTACCTACAATACATGAACTACGTGAGCTAATGCTCAGTAAATGAAAATCATACATGTTGAAGGGGATAATCCAACATAAATGCAATACATTTTTATGAGATTATGACAAGAATGCGAACTTATGCATCAAAATTATTTTATTTAAAAATTATTTTCTATCACTGGGCCTTGGCCCACCTACTATGTACCGGATAGAGCTCTCGACAATATTAATAATCACATGGTCATAAACAGATCGACACAGTCCGGGGGCCATCTCCTGGGATCACCAAAGGTCCACCCTCTGTCTTCCCCAGTGACCCTCCAGAAGTATTCCCACGCGGCGTCAATAAGGGCACAGTCAAGTGGTCCACTCTCTCGTGACCACCAGAGGCACACCCCCTGTCAACCTCTGTGATCCTCCGAAAAGTAATACTCGCGGCGCCCCAAATATCATATAAATAAGCCACACATGGGCCTCGGTACACTAGTAATGGCCAACCAAAATATTTTCTTTCTAAAAATAATGTTATGCATGAAAAATCTCAACTGTGAGCACGTATTATGCATGCACGTGTAAATGTTGATGAATGACATATTCAATGACATAGTGAATCACATATCCTGTCATCCAAACAACGTACGCACTATAAGATATTTATGATACTCATCAAGACACAAGGATCACATTTCAAGAAATACTATACCCATGCATTGTAGTTGCAAATGGATTTTCACTTACCTTCCACCTTTGATATTCTATTGAAGGTTAACAAGATTCTCCTCCCTAATCTTAGATATAAGGCTGCCTGTAAAAGTATAACGTATTAATTTTCATTCTTAATCAATGGGTTTCTATATCAAATCTCATAAGGGGTATTAAATCTTAAATTTAATTAAATAACAATTAAGTCTTAAAATTTATACTCACACCAATTAAAACCTTTTAAATACCTTAATTTCTCATCTCGAATTTATTTTAATATTATCTAATTGATGTGTTATAATCCTCGTAACAAATTCCTCAATTAAATTAACTCTTTCATCCAATTAATACAAGATAATAAAATTAAATCTTTGTAACTAATTTCAAATTAAAAGTGCATATTAATTATTATCTCATAAGAAGATAACTAGTTAATTTGAATCAAAACTTTCTTTCAAATTAGAAATAAACGGTATAAATATATATTTTTATCCGTACAAAAATAAGAAGGGACTTACCTAAAATTTTCTCAAATTTCTACGGTAGAAGTTTGTTCGCGCTATTTCTTCTTCCGCCCTTTTTTTTTTCTTTTTCTTCTCTTTTCCTTTCTTTTCTTTGCTGCCGTGCGGACGTGTGTGTGTGGTGCGTGTTAATACATATTTCTTTTCCTTTATTTGCTGTGGTGCAGACGTGTGTTAACATATATAATTATAGCTTAACAATTAAGAAACCTAATATAATATATTATAACTTATGTATACTTATCTACTACAACATGTTATAACATGTCTGTAATATATTATACACTACAAGTGGTACACGCATATATGCATATATATATATATATATATGTAAATTATGGTATCATTTGTTTTATACTCCACATATATACTTATATATATTTCGTACATCTATACATATATATATATATATGTATGTATATATATTATATTTTTATACGTATAATTAGTGTATAATATTTTGATGTTTATTTATAAACCCCCAAGTTTATTTCTAGTAAGAATTTACAATCTCTTAATTAATATGATAATGTTCTTATTATTATTATTACTATCATTATTTTCTCCCTAATTAATTTATTTGTATAGTTTATCCTACACCGATAAACACAACGATGCCACCTTTCACTTACGTGTATCATAATGTTATCTGATAGTTGACACCTAAATTCTCATATTTTAGTACCAACTCAACCAATTAGGTTAAAGAATCTAGAAACTAATATCGGTGATAACTTTAAAAGTTTAATTATTAAATGCCGTATAAAATATAATATTATGAAATATCAATTAAAATGCAATGACACATACGTGGCATAAAATGCATGAACTATATTGGTCAGGTGAGTAGTGTGAGGCTCGGATATTACAGATGTTCATTGACTTATTTATTGTTTTTCAATATTCTTCAACTTTTTGAATTGTGGATTCAACTTGTAACATTTAGCAATTAAAACTCAAATCATCTTTTGCATTTCTTTGTTGTTGCCAATGCTCATTAATATAGTAAGCAGTTAACTGCTCAAGTCAAATGTCAGTATATCATGTTGAGAAAATCATCACATCATTACATAAAGCTTATTAGCATGAATTAGATTAGTTTGTTTGCACAACTACTAATGTTAAATTTTCTAGATTGAATGGGCCATATAATTTTCCTCCCATACTCTGATGTTTAAGAAATAATATACAGGTGAAAATGTGAAGAATTTTTTTATATGAAAAAGATAAAGCGTAGAAGAAAAGTAGTAGACCTTTTCATTGTAAGTTGAATTGTTTCCAACTATTCAGCAAAATTTATATCATAGTCAACATGCTGCAATACTTTTTGTCTACACATTTTTTAAGAGAAACATGCTTTAAATAAGAATAATTGCAGTTATTTCTTGTAAATTGGCACAAGAAAGATATGAAAAAGGATGTACATCTCAATTTACTTCATACTTAAGTTGTATTAATAGTTTCAAGTCTGTTTTTTTTTTTACTTAAAATTTAACCTAGCATTTGATGGCATTTTCGCCTGATCACATATAATCACGTAAAACATAATTTCATACTATTAACGAATGTCTTTTTAGTATAGGCTAAAATTAATTTCATACTGTTAATTATTATTGTTGTCTCTTCAAGCATATAAGAAGACATTTTAATCAGATAAGTTTTAGCTACAAAGTTATGTTCTTCTTTTTTTTTTTTAATTCTTTTTGGATGGGGAATATGAACAAATTTGCTCCAAGATAATTTATAATATAGAGAACTATTTCCATTGCTAACTATGACACATCAAGGAAATTTTTTTTGGTCTTCTATCGACAATTATGCGACCGCATAGTTCGGATGCAGAAAATGTTAGAATAGGATGCCCAACGCCCCAATTAGATTGGGTGTATTATACTCTTTTGCTTTTATAAAGACAATCTTATTGGGAATCATATTAATAAAAAGGCATTTTCTTTATCTTATGTCTTGCATTTTTTTATTTCTGCACATTAGATAAAGTCTTTAGACCAAATTTAGCTACGGGGCATGGTCGCGCATATGATGGCGATCATGGAACATGCCTCTAAGGCTTTGGTTTTAAATAAGTTCCGAGTCGAGAGTTTTTTGAGATGGAACATCAAATAGCTCAGTAAGACTCGTACATATAATGCATGCTCGTGAGACGAGGATGTCACATTCCATTGACATTAGCGTATAGACGTAAGTGCATATATATGGGTGTTTGTTAGGGAACAAGTACACCGAATATGGCTCGCAAGAAATTCTTAGTTGGAGGCTTTGCCCGTCGAAATAAGAATTTCTGTGTTGCGATAGTACACGACTAGTCCTTAGACTTGAGGCACGATGGTAGCCTTGTGTGCATCCTACAGCACTTTGATATATCTTCTGATTGCTTGACAATCACAAAGGGGGTATGTTGGGTGTTGCACTGGTGTGCATGGAGGTTTGTCAGTAGCCAACATAGAATTCGATACTTGTTTTTTTTTAAAAACAAGGGAATCTCCTGTGTTTTCATAGTTCGTGATTCAAAGACCTTGGCCAAGGCAGACTGAATTGTGATTCATCAAGAATCATTGGAACTTGAAATGGGATCACAGCAATTGAATCATTTAGGGTTTCGACTTATAATCCATGCCTTAGATTCATTCAGGAGATTAGCCTTAAATTTTATCCAATGGTTGGAAATTAATTAATTAATACTGATCAATTAATTAATTAAGAGTTCTATTTAATTTAATAGTTAAATTAAATTATTCAATTAAGTAATTGGTTTATTTAATTGGACCTAATTTGATTAGGAAGCCCAATTGGAGTAAATTAAATTAATCAATTGGATTGATTAAATTGGGATTGAATCAATTGAATTGATTTGGGCATTTTTGAGTCCAAGCCCAAAATAAATGTGGATCGCTTAAGAAGCCCACTAAAGTATGAAGAGAATAAATTAAATAAATATAATTTATTTAATTAACATATTTATAGATAAATAAATATAGTGACCAATTTTATAGGATAAAATAGGCCACTAAGATTTAATTTATGTATAAATATAATTATAGTATATATATATATGATATATATCTATCTTGATATTATTTGAAGAGTTCAAATTAATATCAACAATGTATGTAGACAATTTTGATGATTAATGTAGTCTCAAATTAGTCCACATACAATAGAAGAGTGAAAAAAGAAGAGTTTTTGAAAGATTTGGAATCCTTCCAAGATAAGGTTTTGAAGTAGTTCAAAATAGAAAAACTTTCTAAGAGTTGGAAAAGGATTAAAATTTTCAATCCTATATATATGAGAGATGAAAATTACATAATTCAATTCAAAAATTTGAGCAAAAATATTTTGTTTAAAGTCTTCTATTTTTACTTTTCAAGAAAAGAAAAGAAAGAAAAAGAAAATCAGTTTCTTGTTATTTTCTTCATATTATTGTTTCAAGAACTTAAAGAATCAATCTTTATTGTTCTTGAAAATATACTCCGGTTCTAGATTAGTAAACAATTAAAATGATACTAGCGAATCCTTTTGATTGGTGTTGCTTTCCGTATCGTGGACCTGATAGAGGGGAGACACTTGGATCCCTGCGAGTTCTGATAGTCCAGGATAAGCAATTGATTGCTTCATTCCCTACAACAACCGGAGTGCACGAAAGGTATAATCCGATTTTATATATATTTATATATTCACTTGAATAAGCGCGATCGTTAAAATCGCTTTCGAATCAAAGGGGTTAAATTTATGTTTGATAAAAATTTTAATTTTCCGCTGCGTATACCCCTGCGATTATAGCGAACCCAACAGAAAAGACATGTAAGTCTTTTGTCAGTAATAGTGTAAGTACTAAGCTAGCTTAATATGGCTAATAGATATCCGTTGCTTTCTACATTCATAGTAATGACAACAATATTGCTATGTAATTTATTTGTAAATGTTTCTAAAATGGGAAAAAATTGTTTTTCATAATCACCATGCAACTAATTTACTTACACTAATTTTCATATGCTTATAGAACAACTGTTAAAGCAAAATACTTGTGATAAACCTATTTTTAGCATAGAGAATAACTATAGTTACACTCGTGTTGCATTTATTTATTAAAGTTTTTGCCCAATCACGGTAGAAATATTATAAATAACAAGAATATAAAAGGTGAACTTAATGTATAATCAAACTACGCAGACCAATTCCCTTCTTGTGAGAATATGTCTTGCAAAAATTGAAGAAAGATTTTCTATAAATTTGAACATGGTGAGACTAATGCCAAGACTCAATTAGATAACGAATTTAATATCATATAATGAAATTACATCTAAGTTTCTATAGTTTTATACATGGTATGTTTCACTACAATTTTTATAATATTAAATTTTAGGTGCTATAGTTTTATACATTGTTTTGTGTAATATGAAATTGTACCTTAATTTTAAATGTATAATATAATATATATGATATTAGTCTTTAAGATAGTATGTGCTATGTATTATCAATAAGACTAAGGCAATAATCTTTCTATAGGGTTGAACCTGTGATGATTCACTACATTTGTACAAGTAAAATATGATAGTACATTTTATTTTGTCCGTGTTATAGCCACTTGATTGAAATAATTTCTTAAATTCATGCATGCAAAAAGGAAAAGGAAAAGGAATAGGTTAAGGGACCAGATACAATTTTTATCCTTGTAAAATTTAGTGAATAGTGTGCGCCATTGTGCTTAATTGTTATAGTAAAACAAGAAACAATAAACACAATAATTTTATTACTAAGAAAGGATTAGTGTAGCAAAGATATCATAGTTTCATATAATTCCAATAAGCGAAAATTTTCCTTTTATACACAAATGTTTCCAATAAATGAATGTCTGGGTAAACTAAATACACGAGCTAAAAAATTATGATCAAGTTTAGAATGGAAATGATAAATATCATGCATAACATTTGTTCTTGTTAAATATAACCATTTGCCTTTCAACTAATAGGTGTTACTGATACAATGCACATGGAATGGGAGTTCATGGACCGGTTTGAGCATCCTAAGAAATTCTAGTTTGAGTAAGATAAGTTTTATTTGTAATTTTTGAATTTTTAGGATTATTTTTGCAATTTTCTATTCTATGCATGTTAGGGTTGAACGAATAAAATGTTGAAGTGCCTTTCAGCTAGGGCTTTTTTTTTCTTCGATGATAAATAATATTTTGAGAGTTTAATCTTTGATTTAATTGCTCGACATTCATTAGAATCAACGAATGAATAACGGTGTTTTTCTTCTTGTTCCACGCTCATTTTAGCACGATCCTGAGTCATGCCGCCTCAGAGACATGCAAACAATGCCTCATTGGATGAGATGAGTAATGTGATGAGGTTGCCACCGTTGATGTAACACCCCTTAACCTAACTGTAGCGTCTAAACAAGCTGATACATTTAAATCAAGAAATGTTAATTTTTCATCAATACTAAAATTATGGTTTTAATAAAAGTTCCCATTTTTAGTTATAAGAGAGAACTTGAATCATTTTAAACACACTATATATATATATATCAAAACTGAGTACATATGTTTACAAAACCATAACAGAGCGGCTTATTTAAAAACAAAACAGAGTTTTTAAAATAAACTACAAAACAGGTCGAAGCATGGCATATGAACAAATCTCTGTCCGGCCGCTCTAGAGACTCAGTCAACCTCTAAACCTGTATATTTCCACCTGCATCACATGAATCTAATGAGCTAAAGGCTCAGTAAGGTGAAACTGATGCAATAACAAATAGCGTACATACAAATCACATAAATGATTAAATGCAATATTCAATTTAATAACTTTCTTTCATAAATCATTCTTTAGGGCCCTTGAAGTGTGGTACCTAATTAAATAGCGATAGACCGTGGTTTTCGCAACCTGTTCATAATGATTGGCCAATAAGAGAAATAATACGGGGTATCCACACTTGATCTTTCAACCTCAGGTATTAGCCATATTCTATCTCATTCATTGTGGCTTTCCTATACCGGTTTTTCAACCTCAAGTATTTGCCACCATTTGTTGGGTCCGCCGGTCCCTCCCGCGTCCCTTGTCTACCCGACCATCAATCAAGTACCATACTTCTTTTTCAAAAGCATCATTATATCCTTAATAGTATCATGCTTCATAAACCATAAATGCATCAAACATTACATCATTTCACAAATAATAACAATCACATTAAAATATGAACAATATTATATGATTCTTGTGATACAACAAATGAAAGTTTCAACTTACCTCAAGTCCACTTTGTGGTAAGTAAAAATATCAATCTCTTTGGAAGATAGGACATGTTAAAGGCCTAACATAATCAAATCATGTACCATTTAATTTCCTTTTTTAAATCATTTAGTCTATTCTAGTTAAAGTTTATATACACTTTTCAATCTTTTGTAAAAATTACATATCAATTACATAACCTTAAAAATAATGCATACTCCATATTTTACTACTAATTCAAGACATTAAACATTAGGGCATCCATTAAATAACTAATAATTCAAACATAATTATTAGGGCAGCCCCTAAAACATGAACACAATCTGAATTAAAATAACGTAAACTTGATTCTAACTTAAATTGATTCTAATCTTCAATTAAGCAAACTAATTGCTATTGTTTTCAATCATTCAAAGAAACTTCCAAACAAAATATAAGTATTACAAATCAATAGAAACAAGTAAATTAAACAATTTCACAAGACTATCAATTTTGCTAAAAATTAGCTTAACTAGTTTGGTTTTGGCTTCAAGTGTAACTTACTTAAGTTTTCAATCATACAAAAGCATACTAAAACATGTAACCATCCAAGATACTACAAATTCATCATAAGAAACATTGAAAAAGAATATACCTTGATTAAGTTGGATTAAACCTTTAAAATCAACGATTTTCAAGCTTAAAAGGATGGAAAATTGTTCTAGCTTGTGTTCTATGGATTCCTATGGATTGAATTCATTTTTTTGTGAGTATGAGAGTGTAGAAATTTGGGAGAAACTTAGGAGAATAAGGGCTGATCGTTTTTGAGGTGCTTCCACAAGAAATATGGATGAAAATGATTTCTTTGACCTTTCAAGGAGAGGTAAGTGGACAGTGATGATTGGTTGCATCATGTTTGGTATCTTCTCATGCCAAAAGTCACGTTCATAGCATCCAAAGCAAGAGTTTTTTCAGAGATTAAGAATTTAAAAAGAAAAAAGAAAAAAGAAAAAAGCTCAATGGACAGATAACAAAATAGAGAAAGTAGGTGCTTGGAAGTAAAATATAACTTTATTAAAATAAGTTAATATAAGTTTACTCATCTTAAACATTTGAGATAACTGTTGTAATACAAAAAATGTAAAATCAATAGATCCACAACTTAAAAAAGAAAAAACTTTTTTGGGGTTTAGATTTCATGGTTTCAAGAAAATTAAAAAAAAATGAGGCAGTGTATGTTCTATTGTTATACAATTTTAGTTGTTTGATTAGCAGTTTTCTTATCATAATTAAGCAATTATGCGGCTCAAATCAATGTCTGCATTGGTTGAGGAGAAATTAAGTGTATAAAGTAGATTAACTAATGACTAGCTCTCAGTGTTTGCTTGCAAGCAAGTTCACTTAAAATTTTCTAATTCTATGAAATAAAAAACAAAATTTTTTAAGAAAAAAGAATTTTTTTTACAAAGAATACTGATCTAGAATTTTTTTTTGAATGGAACCAGCAAAACAGAAAGTATATAAAATATGAAAAAGAAATCATATTGATTTGATAAATTAAAAGTTAAAAAAATGAATTAAATATAGCTTGGTCGTACAAGGTACTGCGTACCATATTTTATCGTGTTAATCAGTGTATTACTATTATTAATAACATATTTAAAGCTGACAGATTTTGTACCTTTAATAAGAAGAGGAAGAAAGACGCAATGATTACATATTAGGCATAAGAAGAAACTCAATCCTCGTTGCTCTCACAATTAACGTACATAAAACTTTAAAGTACCATATCAAAAGATTAAAAAATCGATAAGTAAACTGTGTACTAATAATATGTAAATAACAATTTACTCACAATTAACGTACATTAATGTACCATATCAAAAGATCAAAAAATAGATAAGTAAATTGTGTACTAATATATATTATATAAACAAATAAATGGTATGTAGCCTGCAAGTAAAGCTGACAACACTACATAATTTAAAGCACAAATTAGTGCAAGGATGTCAGCCCATGCACACTTTTCTTGATGATATTTCATGTAATACTATGTTATGTGCCATTAATTCCAAAATTAAATTGAAGAGAAAAAGGGGGAAAACAACAGAGAAAAAAGTATTTTTTGGTTCTGAAAAGGTTAAAAAAAGCTGTAAAGGCAGAGAAACTGATAGAAAAGTTTTGCATGTAAGTGCAGAATGAAAACTGTTTGAAAGAGCTGCTCAGTAATCAGAAACTGAAAAAACAAAAAAAAAGGCAAAACCGGCTTGAAATGATGTTTGATATATTATATGAAGATAATTTCATAAATATATGTATACAATACATATGTATGTATTTATGATTTTTTGAAAAAATAAATTCCGTAAATGTTACGGATGAGGACCAAAAAAAGAAACAAAATTTAAGTCTTTTCTGATCAACCTAGGGGAAAAAAATAGGGAAACAATCTAGCAAGAATGAGAGAAATATTGAAAAGAAATCAAAAGGAGGAAAAAAAAAAACATATATATTGCATGTAACTAAGAAGAAAAAAGGGGAAAAAAAAGAAATATTTGCTCATCGACCTAGCAAGAAAGTGAGATAAAAAAAGAAACAATATTGCAACAAATTAAAGAATTAAAAAACCATTTGAAAGAAGACTTGAATTAATAATGGTATTAAAAAAAAAAAAAAAGAAATCTACTACTACAAGACCCAACTCAGAAAATCCCAGAAAAAATAAAATAAAAATATAATTCTTGATTAACCTAACCAGAAACTGAACCAAAAAAAAAAGGTTGAAAATCAAGAACAGGTTGAAAAGCAACAAAGTGAGGAAGAAATACCATGAATCAGTAGCATATTCAAAGAGCTTCCCTTTGGTTGAAAACACAATCAAACCCACATCTGCATCGCATAGCACTGAGATCTCATGAGCTTTCTTCAGAAGCCCTGATCGCCTCTTCGAAAATGTCACCTGCCGATTTATCTTGTTCTCTATTCTCTTCAGCTGCACCCTTCCCCTCCCCATTTTTCTTTTTTTTTTTTTTCGTTCTTCCCTTCTATTTTTTATTTATTTTTTTTGTTTTTCAACCAACCCTTCACTCATAAAGAGCATATATATATATATATATGCGTATATATCTTCAAGACTTCTTCAACCTATTATATATATATATATGATGACTTCCTCTCGTGTTTACCGTTTCTATATACATGCTCTGTCTTTCTTCCCACCACTCAGATATTTTCTTTCCCACATAAAACATAACATATATATGGGTTAAATTTTTGTACAAGTTTTGTTTGACTATCTGTGTGTGTGTGTGTGTGTGTATGTGGGTGTTATTACTTTTTGGAATATGTTGCAGCATTGATAAGTAGTTTCAGATGTGGACATGAGTGGTTTTGGAAAACCATGGTGGTTTCGTCAAATTCGTTGTCGAATTGTGATTTGTGGAGAGGGAAAGTGTAGTCTATAGAGTCGTTGGTGTCCTAGTATATAGGCCACATGTTTGTGGGAACCGTTCGTACCAGGTGCGTCATGGTTTGTACGGCCGGAATCTTGTTCCATGCACCTTATCTTTTTGTTTCTTGTTACTGTTTTTTCCTTTTCCATTTTTTTCCCCTTTTACTTCGAGGGCGTGACGGCGAGAGTTTTACATCATTATTATTTGAAAAAGCAAAGATTTTAAGTTTATTTATAAACTTGTTTCAATTTCGTAGTTTCATATTATTATATTCACAAAAATTAAAATTCTATTATGAAAGGTTTAGGAAGAAAGTATGAGCATAACTTTGGAATTAGGAAAGTAAAATTGGATCATCATTTATTATAGATAATATTTTTTGTCAATATATTGATATTACATACATATTATTAATATTAACAATAATTAACACAAATATTATATGTAAGTTGTTGTTATTGTCAATTAATTACGAATGTATTGTAACAATAAAAAATTTCAAACTAATATACTAGCTATATGTGTGTTGTCAATGAATTATGTTATACATGTGTTATTAATTATAAAAAATAATAATTTAAAAATAATTCTTGTTACAAGTAAATTTATAAAAATTATTATTATAATAAAATAAAAGTTATTATTTCTTAATATATATAATTAGTGACAAACTTGATTGCATGTTTTTTTCTTGTAGTATCGAACATTTTGTTGTGGACTATCCACGATACGGGTAGAGGACATGAAGATACTTAAAAATTATAGGTCAAAATGAATGTTTATTATATATAAATTTGTGTACCTACGTATGTAATTGATAATAGAATTATAAAGATGTGTGCAAGTACAAAGAGCAACACATTTGTGTCTTGTACATGTTGGAGATAATAGAAAAAAATATTAGCTTAAGAAAAATAAAGAAGAGAGAGAGTGAACTAAGATAAGTTAATGCTTTTTTTTTTTCAAATTACATTTTAAAAAAATATATTTTTTGTTGATTTTTTTCCCATAATCCCTAGAGTTTGTAATTTATTAAGAAAAATTACAACGTGTTGACAATGTGTTTGATATACTATTTTTAATATTAATTTAATTTTTTTTTTTGCTTGCTAGATCTACACTTGAAGCTCGATAATTCAAATTCGTTTATATTTGAGTCGAGTCTAATTAAACATGAGTAAAATTAAACTTGAGCATTCAAATTGAGTCTCATGAACTTGTAGGTTATGGGCTAAGCTTCGGCCTTATTAGGCTCAGCCTGAATAACCCCATATTATTCTCAATTGTTTTATACAATTATACCCTTAATTATTTTTCAATAACCTTCATTTTACTACTTTCGCTCCACCAAATCTAATTTTTTTTTAATTTTTTATTGTATTTCTTTTTAATATAGTAATTATTACAAGTATTTATTTATACATGTGCATATAGTTTACACATATATACGTATTACAAAGTGCACTGATTATATTAGTTGTTTTTCTGTTTTTGTTTTTTTTTCTCCTTGCCTTTTCTCCCTCTCTTTTTTCTCCATTTGTCATTTTTCTTTGTTTTTTTATTTTGAGTATATATAGTTTGAAGATAGTATAGATTTATATAGGTATAGTAACTCTATGTATATGCATATATATTATGTGCTGGTTTGTAGTTGAAGAAACTTTAGTCAATGATTTAGTTTAATTTATTTCGTCAAATTTCACAAAATAAATTATTATTTCAAAGTTTAAGGGTAATTTAGATTTCTACATACAAAAAATTAAGTTGGATATACTATTGCAACTTATTTATCAAATATATTTTAATTTATTCCTGTTTTGCAGCAAAATTTTGCAAATACTCCAACTTTTACTTCTCAATTTTTTTCTATTTTTTTTTTTAAAGTTAGCACTTCTTTCAGAATAGGAGTTTTTTCAAATACTATGGTTGTCATTGAGCAAACTATTGGTATGATTGAGGAGTACTCATCGTATAGACTTGTTTTTGTGAAATTGTAGTGACAAAATTCTGTAAAATACAGTTCTAATCAAATATTTATAGCAGTTATTGACTCCAACAATCATGTCCAATAAGAATTGTTATACTTTTTATGGTAGTATAAATGTTATATCTGATAGTATACACTGAGTGTATATTTTATTACATTTTCACACACATTTATATATTTATGTAAATATTAATAATATATATATATATATATATATAATATATACTATTGAATATAACATTTTCTTTCGGTGATTTTCACTCATACGAGGATGACAAAATGGAAAAGCCATAGCTGGGTGATTAATGATTAATAATGGGGTTAATCATAAACTGGTCTAGGTTCATACATACCTAGTAAAAAAGGGGTGGTTGGGTTTGGGTCAACCATATTGTAGATTCCTTCATTTCTGGCCTCACAAGCACTTTTCTTCTAGTATTCTCTTGGCCCATCTATGTGTCAAAGTTTCATTTGAACTCTGTCCTAATATCTACGTGTCTATTTATCCTTTGCTTGTTCAATAGCT
>JAGSPU010001371.1:0-15366 GCA_019321725.1 Paulownia fortunei
AATTGGATTCTAAATTTTTAATTAGTTTTATATTCTTAAATCTTTCAAAAAAAATTCTTTAATCCTATTTAAAAATAAATAAATTAAAAAATTACTTTTAAAATTATTATTAGACAAATATACTAAAGTTGAATTAATTGTTTTCAATACAACACAATGTAATGAATTAAAATATGATTACTTTAAAAATATTCGATTCATATTTGTATTTAATTTATAGCACATTGTTACATTTTCTAAAGTTTTTTAACTTTTAAATATTTACATTGTTGAGTTTTTTGTGCTTGTCCAATTTAGTGTACACTTTTAAGTGAAATTTCATATAGTATTGAAAAATATTTAATAATTATACCTTTAAATTTAAATGAATTAAAATGTTTAATTATTATAAGGTCAATGCTCAAGAGTTAAATTGATTGTATATTTGAGCAAAATACTATCTAAGGAATTAAAATTGATTTATTTTTAAAGTATTCAGTACATATTCATTTTGGCATTGAACTTACATTGCATTTTAAATAGATTTGATTTTTTTTGAATATTTATATATTCTTTAGTTATTTTAAATAAAAACTATTTAATATTGTCTAAGAAAGTAAAATATGATTCGTTCTGAGATATTCAATGCACATTATTTAATTTTGTAATTAATTAGATTGCAGTTTTGCTAAATTTAAAATTGTTTAAATAATTTTAATATTTTCAAATTATTGTGCAAGAAAAAATTTAGTTTATATTTTCAAATAAAATTTTATAAATTTAAATAAGCAATTCATTTAAATCTATAAATTTGCAGCTAATAGTAATAAATAATTATGAACACAAAAAGAATAAAAAGTACTCCTGTTACTCTTACTCTAAAAACACTCTATTAAAAATTTCAACAGTTCTCACGACGCTCCATTGCTTCCACAAATAAAAGTTGAAATAATTATATATTCTTTAATTTTTCAAAACAAAACCATCTGATAGGTAGAATATAATTACTTTTAAAAATATTCAATGCATACTTTATTTGATTTTAAAATTCTTAATTACTTTTACTTTTGAATTTTTCAGCTATTAAAATTTAGCATACAATTATAAATAAAATGTCATCGCATAGAGAGAAATTTTTAGTAATTATATTTTTTAAATTTAATAAATACTTTAATTCTTCAAAACAAAACCATTTGATATTATCTAATGAATTAAACTATATTTACAAAAAAAATTCAATTCATACTATTTAAATTTGTACTTAACTATTATTGCATTTCTAACAGAATTTAAAATTTTTTAAAAACTTATATTTTTGAATTATTGTGCATGAAGAATTTAGTATATATACTTTTAAATTAAATTTCATTCAAAATAGAAAAATAGTTTAATCAGTAAATCTTTTAAATCTACTAATTTGTCTCTAACAATAACAACAAACATGAAAACGAAACGAAGATAAAGTTTTCCGTGTTATTCTGCTAAAAACTAGTAACATGTAAAAAATAAAATTTAAAAAATCGAATATCACTATATTCGATAAATAGCCCTAATTATTTTGTATTGCCTCCAACAAATAAAAGTTTAAATCATTAGCATATTTAAAATTATTTTTATATCAATGTTCGTCTAGTTAATTAAAATATATTGTTCGCTTTGTATTTGATTCACATTTAGTTTATTTTTTTTAAATTTAAAATTTTATATTTTCGAGTTATTACCAGTATTAGTTAAATTCGTATATACTTTTAAATTAAATTTCATAAATTATACAAGAACTTTTTGTAAATATACTTTCAAAATTAAAATATTTTTAATTTTTCTTAACAATGTTCAAAAGTTAAATTGACTGTGCATTTTAACCAAATACTGTTACAGGAAATAAAATTTATTTACCTTCAAAAGGGTGTTTATATATTCTTTTATGCATCTAATTTATACTCCATCAAAATAACTACAATAAAATTTCTCATAATCTACTAATTTACCTCTAACAATTAACAAATAAGAATAAAAGAACAAAGCACTCTTGTAATGCTTCCTTTCAATTTATAAGTTATATTTCAACTTTGCATTTATGTTTACAAGTCGTCTTACTGCGTAATTAAAAAGTAATAATGTAAAAAATTTATTTCAGAAAAATGAATATAACTACATACATTAAATTGTTCTCATCAAGCTCTATTGCCTCCAACAAATGAAAGTTGAAATTATAACTATATTTAAAATTATTCTGACTACTTGATTTACGATGTGTTCTAATTGGATTCTAAATTTTTAATTATTTTTATGTTCTTAAATCTTGTGCTTGTCCAATTTACATTGTTGAGTTTTTTGTTGATTTTCTTAACCTTGAAAAGTGTGAAGGTATATATTATAAATATTTTTCAATATTATATGAAATTTCACTTAAAAGTCTACACTAAATTGTACAAGGACAAAAACTCAACAATGTAAATATTTAAAAGTTAAAAAACTTAAGAAAATGTAACAATGTACTATAAATTAAATACAAAAAATAAGTAATATGAATGAATATTTTTAAAGTAATCATATCTTAATTCATTATATTGTGTTGTATTGAAAACAATTAATTCAGCTTTAGTATATTTGTCTTACAATAATTTTAAAAGTAATTTTTTAATTTATTTTTTTGTAAATAGGATTAAGAATTTTTTTTGAAAGATTTAAGTATATAAACATAATTAAAAATTTAGAATCCAATTTGAACACATTGTAAATCAAGTAGTCAGAATAATTTTAAATATAGTTATAATTTCAACTTTTATTTGTTGGAGGCAATAGAGCAGGATGAGAACTATTTTATGTATGTAGTTATATTCATTTTCTAAAATAAATTTTTTACATTATTGCTTTTTAATTACGCAGTAAGACGACTTGTAAACATAAATGCAAAGTTGAAATATAACTTATAAATTGAAAGGAAGCATTACAAGAGTGCTTTGTTCTTTTATTCTTATTTGTTAATTGTTAGAGGTAAATTAGTAGATTATGAGAAATATTTATTGTAGTTATTTTGATGGAGTATAAATTAGATGCATAAAAGAATATATAAACACACTTTTGAAGGTAAATAAATTTTATTTCCTATAACAGTATTTGGTTAAAATGTACAGTCAATTTAACTTTTGAACATTGTTAAGAAAAATTAAAAATATTTTAATTTTGAAAGTATAATTACAAAAAGTTCTTGTATAATTTATGAAATTTTATTTAAAAGTATATACAAAATTTTACTAGTACAATAACTCGAAAATATAAAATTTTAAATTTTAAAAAAAACTAAATGTAAATCAAATACAAAAGCAAACAATATATTTTAATTAACTAGACGAACATTGATATAAAAATAATTTTAAATATGCTAATGATTTAAACTTTTATTTGCTGGAGGCAATACAAAATAATTAGGGCTATTTATCGAATATAGTGATATTCGATTTTTAAAATTTTATTTTTTACATTGTTACTTGTTTTTAGCAGGAATAACATGGGAAACTTTATCTTCGTTTTGTCTTCATGTTTGTTGTTATTGTTAAAGACAAATTAGTAGATTTAAAAGATTTACTGATTAAAATATTTTTCTATTTTGAATGAAATTTAATTTAAAAGAATATACTAAATTCTTCATGCACAATAATTCAAAAATATAAGTTTTTAAAAATTTAAATTCTGTTAGAAATGCAATAATAGTTAAGTACAAATTTAAATAGTGGAATTGAATTTTTTTTTTGTGTATATAATTTAATTCATTAGATAATATAAATAGTTTTTATTTTGAAGAATTAAAGTATACATTAAATTTAAGAAATATAATTACTAAAAATTTCTCTCTATGTCATGACATTTTATTTATAATTGTATACTAAATTTTAATAGCTGAAAAATTCAAAAGTAAAAGTAATTAAGAATTTTAAAATCAAATAAAGTATGCATTGAATATTTTTCAAGTAATTATATTCTACCTATAAGATAGTTTTGTTTTGAAAAATTAAAGAATATATATTTATTTCAACTTTTATTTGTGGAAGAAATGGAGCATCGTGAGAACTGTTGAGAATTTTAAATAGAGTTTTTTAGAGTAAGAGTAACAGGAATACTTTGTCTTCTTTTTATGTTCATAATTATTTGTTACTATTAGCTGCAAATTTATAGATTTAAATGAATTGCTTATTTAAATTTATAAAATTTTATTTGAAAATATAAACTAAATTTTTACTTGCACAATAATTTGAAAATATTAAATTTATTTAAAAATTTAATATTGAATAAAACTTCAATCTAATTAATTACAAAATTAAATAATATGCATTGAATTTCTTAGAACGAATCATATTTTACTTTCTAAGACAATATTAAATAATTTTTATTTAAATAACTAAAGAATATACAAATATTCAAAAAAAAAAATCAAATGTATTTAAAATGCAATGCAAATTCAATGCCAAAATGAATATGTACTGAATACTTTAAAAATAAATCAATTTTAATTCCTTAGATAGTATTTTGCTCAAATATACAATCAATTTAACTTTTGCATTGGCCTTAGAATAATTAAACTTTTTTAATATAATTTAAATTTAAAGGTATTATTATTAAATATTTTTCAATATTATATGAAATTTCACTTAAAAGTCTACACTAAATTGTACAAGGACAAAAACTCAACAATGTAAATATTTAAAAGTTAAAAAACTTAAGAAAATGTAACAATGTACTATAAATTAAATACAAAAATAAGTAATATGAATCGAATATTTTTAAAGTAATCATATCTTAATTCATTACATTGTGTTGTATTGAAAACAATTAATTCAACTTTAGTATATTTGTCTTAGAATAATTTTAATTAATTTTTTAATTTATTTTTTTGTAAATAGGATTAAAGAATTTTTTTTGAAAGATTTAAGTATATAAAAATAATTAAAAATTTAGAATCCAATTTGAACACATTGTAAATCAAGTAGTCAGAATAATTTTAAATATAGTTATAATTTCAACTTTTATTTGTTGGAGGCAATAGAGCATGATGAGAACTATTTAATGTATGTAGTTATATTCATTTTCTGAAATAAATTTTTTACATTATTGCTTTTTAATTACGCAGTAAGACGACTTGTAAACATAAATGCAAAGTTGAAATATAACTTATAAATTGAAAGGAAGCATTACAAGAGTGCTTTGTTCTTTTATTCTTATTTGTTAATTGTTAGAGGTAAATTAGTAGATTATGAGAAATATTTATTGTAGTTATTTTGATGGAGTATAAATTAGATGCATAAAAGAATATATAAACACATTTTGAAGGTAAATAAATTTTATTTCCTGTAACAGTATTTGGTTAAAATGTACAGTCAATTTAACTTTTGAACATTGTTAAGAAAAATTAAAAATATTTTAATTTTGAAAGTATAATTAAAAAAGTTCTTGTATAATTTATGAAATTTTATTTAAAAGTATATACAAAATTTTACTAGAACAATAACTCAAAATATAAAATTTTAAATTTAAAAAAAACTAAATGTAAATCAAATACAAAAGCAAACAATATATTTTAATTAACTAGACGAACATTGATATAAAAATAATTTTAATATGCTAATGATTTAAACTTTTATTTGCTGGAGGCAATACAAAATAATTAGGGCTATTTATCGAATATAGTGATATTCAATTTTAAAATTTTATTTTTTACATTGTTACTTGTTTTTAGCAGGAATAACATGGGAAACTTTATCTTCATTTTGTCTTCATGTTTGTTGTTATTGTTAAAGACGAATTAGTAGATTTAAAAGATTTACTGATTTAAAATTTTTCAATTTTGAATGAATTTAATTTAAAAGAATATACTAAATTCTTCATGCACAATAATTCAAAAATATAAGTTTTTTAAAAATTTTAAATTCTATTAGAAATGTAAACAATAGTTAAGTACAAATTTAAATAGTATGAATTGAATTTTTTTTTTGTGTATATAATTTAATTCATTAGATAATATAAAGTTGTTTGAAGAATTAAAGTATACATTAAATTTAAGAAATATAATTACTAAAAATTTCTCTCTATGTCATGACATTTTATTTATATTTATACTAAATTTTAATAGCTGAAAAATTCAAAAGTAAAAGTAATTAAGAATTTTAAAATCAAATAAAGTATGCATTGAATATTTTTCAAGTAATTATATTCTACCTATAAGATAGTTTTGTTTCGAAAAATTAAAGAATATATATTATTTCAACTTTTATTTGTGGAAGAAATGGAGCATCGTGAGAACTGTTGAGAATTTTAAATAGAGTTTTTTAGAGTAAAAGTAACAGCAATACTTTTTCTTCTTTTTATGTTCATAATTATTTGTTACTATTAGCTGCAAATTTATAGATTTAAATGAATTGCTTATTTAAATTTATAAAATTTTATTTGAAAATATGAACTAAAGTTTTACTTGCACAATAATTTGAAAATATTAAATTTATTTAAAAAATTTAATATTGAATAAAACTTCAATCGAATTAATTACAAAATTAAATAATATGCATTGAATTTCTTAGAACGAATCATATTTTACTTTCTAAGACAATATTAAATAATTTTTATTTAATATAACTAAAGAATATACAAATATTCAAAAAAAAAAAATCAAATGTATTTAAAATGCAATGCAAATTCAATGCCAAAATGAATATGTACTGAATACTTTAAAAATAAATCAATTTTAATTCATTAGATAGTTTTGCTCAAATATACAATCAATTTAACTTTGGCATTGGCCTTAGAATAATTAAACTTTTTTAATATAATTTAAATTTAAAGGTATTATATTATTAAATATTTTTCAATATTATATGAAATTTCACTTAAAAGTCTACACTAAATTGTACAAGGACAAAAACTCAACAATGTAAATATTTAAAAGTTAAAAAACTTAAGAAAATGTAACAATGTACTATAAATTAAATACAAAAAATAAGTAATATGAATCGAATATTTTTAAGGTAATCATATCTTAATTCATTACATTGTTTGTATTGAAAACAATTAATTCAGCTTTAGTATATTTTGTCTAGAATAATTTTAAAAGTAATTTTTTAATTTATTTTTTGTAAATAGGATTAAAGAATTTTTTTGAAAGATTAAAGTATATAAACATAATTAAAAATTTAGAATCCAATTTGAACACATTGTAAATCAAGTAGTCAGAATAATTTTAAATATAGTTATAATTTCAACTTTTATTTGTTGGAGGCAATAGAGCAGGATGAGAACTATTTTATGTATGTAGTTATATTCATTTTCTAAAATAAATTTTACATTATTGCTTTTTAATTACGTAGTAAGACGACTTGTAAACATAAATGCAAAGTTGAAATATAACTTATAAATTGAAAGGAAGCATTACAAGAGTGCTTTGTTCTTTTATTCTTACTTGTTAATTGTTAGAGGTAAATTAGTAGATTATGAGAAATATTTATTGTAGTTATTTTGATGGAGTATAAATTAGATGCATAAAAGAATATATAAACACACTTTTGAAGGTAAATAAATTTTATTTCCTGTAACAGTATTTGGTTAAAATGTACAGTCAATTTAACTTTTGAACATTGTTAAGAAAAATTAAAAATATTTTAATTTTGACAGTGTAATTACAAAAAGTTTAATTTATGAAATTTAATTTAAAAGTATATACAAAATTTACTAGTACAATAACTCGAAAATATAAAATTTAAAATTAAAAAAAAAACTAAATGTAAATCAAATACAAAAGCGAACAATATATTTTAATTAACTAGACGAACATTGATATAAAAATAATTTTAAATATGCTAATGATTTAAACTTTTATTTGTTGGAGGCAATACAAAAGAATTAGGGCTATTTATCGAATATAGTGATATTCGATTTTTAAAATTTTATTTTTTACATTGTTACTAGTTTTTAGCAGGAATAACAGGGGAAACTTTATCTTCGTTTTGTCTTCATGTTTGTTGTTATTGTTAGAGACAAATTAGTAGATTTAAAAGATTTACTGATTAAACTATTTTTCTATTTTGAATGAAATTTAATTTAAAAGTATAGACTAAATTCTTCATGCACAATAATTCAAAAATATAAGTTTTTAAAAATTTTAAATTCTGTTAGAAATGCAATAATAGTTAAGTACAAATTTAAATAGTATGAATTGAATATTTTTTTTGTAAATATAATTTAATTCATTAGATAATATCAAATAGTTTTTGTTTTGAAGAATTAAAGTATATATTAAATTTAAAAAATATAATTACTAAAAATTTCTCTCTATGCAATGACATTTTATTTATAATTTGTATGCTAAATTTTAATAGCTGAAAAATTCAAAAGTAAAAGTAATTAAGAATTTTAAAATCAAATAAAGTATGCATTGAATATTTTTAAAGAAATTATATTCTACCTATCAGATGGTTTTGTTTTGAAAAATTAAAGAATATATAATTATTTCAACTTTTATTTGTGGAAGCAATGGAGCACCGTGAGAACTGTTGAGAATTTTAAATAGAGCGTTTTTAGAGTAAGAGTAACAGGAGTACTTTTTCTTCTTTTTGTGTTCATAATTATTTATTACTATTAGCTGCAAATTTATAGATTTAAATGAATTGCTATTTAAATTTATAAAATTTTATTTGAAAATATAAACTAAATTTTTTCTTGCGCAATAATTTGAAAATATTAAAATTATTTAAAAAATTTAAAATTGAGTAAAACTGCAATCTAATTAATTACAAAATTAAATAATGTGCACTGAATATCTTAAAACGAATCATATTTTACTTTCTTAGACAATATTAAATAGTTTTTATTTAAAATAACTAAAGAATATATAAATATTCAAAAAAAAATCAAATCTATTTAAAATGCAATGAAGTTCAATGCCAAAATAAATATGTACTGAATACCTTAAAAATAAATCAATTTTAATTCCTTAGATAGTATTTTGCTCAAATATACAATCAATTTAACTTTTGAGCATTGACCTTATAATAATTAAACTTTTGTAATTCAATTTAAATTTAAAGGTATAATTATTAAATATTTTTCAATACTATATGAAATTTCACTTAAAAGTGTACACTAAATTGGATAAGCACAAAAAACTCAACAATGTAAATATTTAAAAGTTAAAAAACCTTAGAAAATGTAACAATGTTAAATACAAAAAATAAGTTTTCTAAAGCACATTGTTACATTTTCTTAAGTTTTTTAACTTTTAAATATTTACATTGTTGAGTTTTTGTCCTTGTACAATTTAGTGTAGACTTTTAAGTGAAATTTCATATAATATTAAAAAATATTTAATAATAATACCTTTAAATTTAAATTATATTAAAAAAGTTTAATTATTCTAAGGCCAATGCCCAAAAGTTAAATTGATTGTATATTTGAGCAAAAATACTATCTAAGGAATTAAAATTGATTTATTTTTAAAGTATTCAGTACATATTCATTTTGGCATTGAATTTGCATTGCATTTTAAATACATTTGATTTTTTTTTTGAATATTTGTATATTCTTTAGTTATATTAAATAAAAATTATTTAACATTGTCTTAGAAAGTAAAATATGATTCGTTCTAAGAAATTCAATGCATATTATTTAATTTTGTAATTAATTAGATTGAAGTTTTATTCAATATTAAATTTTTTAAATAAATTTAATATTTTCAAATTATTGTGCAAGTAAAAATTTAGTTTGTATTTTCAAATAAAATTTTATAAATTTAAATAAGCAATTCATTTAAATCTATAAATTTGCAGCTAATAGTAACAAATAATTATGAACATAAAAAGAAGACAAAGTATTCATGTTACTCTTACTCTAAAAAACTCTATTTAAAATTCTCAACAGTTCTCACGATGCTCCATTGCTTCCACAAATAAAAGTTGAAATAAATATATATTCTTTAATTTTTCGAAACAAAACTATCTTATAGGTAGAATATAATTACTTGAAAAATATTCAATGCATACTTTATTTGATTTTAAAATTCTTAATTACTTTTACTTTTGAATTTTTCAGCCATTAAAATTTAGTATATAATTATAAATAAAATTTCATGACATAGAGAGAAATTTTTAGTAATTATATTTCTTAAATTTAATGTATACTTTAATTCTTCAAAATAAAAACTACTTGATATTATCTAATGAATTAAATTATATACACAAAAAAAAATTCAATTCATACTATTTAAATTTGTACTTAACTATTGTTGCATTTCTAACAGAATTTAAAATTTTTAAAAACTTATATTTTTGAATTATTGTGCATGAAGAATTTAGTATATTCTTTTAAATTAAATTTCATTCAAAATAGAAAAATATTTTAATCAGTAAATCTTTTAAATCTACTAATTTGTCTTTAACAATAACAACAAACATGAAGACAAAACGAAGATAAAGTTTCCCGTGTTATTCCTGCTAAAAACAAGTAACAATGTAAAAAATAAAATTTTAAAAATCGAATATCACTATATTCTATAAATAGCCCTAATTATTTTGTATTGCCTCCAGCAAATAAAAGTTTGAATCATTAGCATATTTAAAATTATTTTTATATCAATGTTCGTCTAGTTAATTAAAATATATTGTTTGCTTTTGTATTTGATTTACATTTAGTTTTTTTTTAAAATTGAAAATTTTATATTTTCGAGTTATTGTACTAGTAAAATTTTGTATATACTTTTAAATTAAATTTCATAAATTATACAAGAACTTTTTGTAATTATACTTTCAAAATTAAAATATTTTTAATTTTTCTTAACAATGTTCAAAAGTTAAATTGACTGTACATTTTAACCAAATACTGTTACAGGAAATAAAATTTATTTACCTTCAAAAGTGTGTTTATATATTCTTTTGTGCATCTAATTTATACTCCATCAAAATAACTACAATAAATAATTCTCATAATCTACTAATTTACCTCCAACAATTAACAAATAAGAATAAAAGAACAAAGCACTCTTGTAATGCTTCCTTTCAATTTATAAGTTATATTTCAACTTTGCATTTATGTTTACAAGTCGTCTTACTGCGTAATTAAAAAGCAATAATGTAAAAAATTTATTTCAGAAAATGAATATAACTACATACATTAAATAGTTCTCATCATGCTCTATTGCCTCCAACAAATAAAAGTTGAAATTATAACTATATTTAAAATTATTCTGACTACTTGATTTACAATGTGTTCAAATTGGATTCTAAATTTTTAATTATTTTTATATACTTAAATCTTTCAAAAAAAATTCTTTAATCCTATTTACAAAAAATAAATTAAAAAATTACTTTTAAAATTATTCTTAGACAAATATACTAAAGCTGAATTAATTGTTTTCAATACAACACAATGTAATGAATTAAGATATGATTACTTTAAAAATATTCGATTCATATTACTTATTTTTTGTATTTAATTTATAGTACATTGTTACATTTTCTTAAGTTTTTTAACTTTTAAATATTTACATTGTTGAGTTTTTGTCTTGTACAATTTAGTGTAGACTTTTAAGTGAAATTTCATATAATATTGAAAAATATTTAATAATAATACCTTTAAATTTAAATTATATTAAAAAAGTTTAATTATTCTAAGGCCAATGCCCAAAAGTTAAATTGATTGTATATTTGAGCAAAAATACTATCTAAGGAATTAAAATTGATTTATTTTTAAAGTATTCAGTACATATTCATTTTGGCATTGAATTTGCATTGCATTTTAAATACATTTGATTTTTTTTTTTGAATATTTGTATATTCTTTAGTTATATTAAATAAAAATTATTTAATATTGTCTTAGAAAGTAAAATATGATTCGTTCTAAGAAATTCAATGCATATTATTTAATTTTGTAATTAATTAGATTGAAGTTTTATTCAATATTAAATTTTTTAAATAAATTTAATATTTTCAAATTATTGTGCAAGTAAAAATTTAGTTTGTATTTTCAAATAAAATTTTATAAATTTAAATAAGCAATTCATTTAAATCTATAAATTTGCAGCTAATAGTAACAAATAATTATGAACATAAAAAGAAGACAAAGTATTCCTGTTACTCTTACTCTAAAAAACTCTATTTAAAATTCTCAACAGTTCTCACGATGCTCCATTGCTTCCACAAATAAAAGTTGAAATAATATATATTCTTTAATTTTTCGAAACAAAACTATCTTATAGGTAGAATATAATTACTTGAAAAATATTCAATGCATACTTTATTTGATTTTAAAATTCTTAATTACTTTTACTTTTGAATTTTTCAGCCATTAAAATTTAGTATATAATTATAAATAAAATTTCATGACATAGAGAGAAATTTTTAGTAATTATATTTCTTAAATTTAATGTATACTTTAATTCTTCAAAATAAAAACTACTTGATATTATCTAATGAATTAAATTATATACACAAAAAAAATTCAATTCATACTATTTAAATTTGTACTTAACTATTGTTGCATTTCTAACAGAATTTAAAATTTTTAAAAACTTATATTTTTGAATTATTGTGCATGAAGAATTTAGTATATTCTTTTAAATTAAATTTCATTCAAAATAGAAAAATATTTTAATCAGTAAATCTTTTAAATCTACTAATTTGTCTTTAACAATAACAACAAACATGAAGACAAAACGAAGATAAAGTTTCCCGTGTTATTCCTGCTAAAAACAAGTAACAATGTAAAAAATAAAAAATTTAAAAATCGAATATCACTATATTCTATAAATAGCCCTAATTATTTTGTATTGCCTCCAGCAAATAAAAGTTTGAATCATTAGCATATTTAAAATTATTTTTATATCAATGTTCGTCTAGTTAATTAAAATATATTGTTTGCTTTTGTATTTGATTTACATTTAGTTTTTTTTTTTAAATTGAAAATTTTATATTTTCGAGTTATTAGTAAAATTTTGTATATACTTTTAAATTAAATTTCATAAATTATACAAGAACTTTTTGTAATTATACTTTCAAAATTAAAATATTTTTAATTTTTCTTAACAATGTTCAAAAGTTAAATTGACTGTACATTTTAACCAAATACTGTTACAGGAAATAAAATTTATTTACCTTCAAAAGTGTGTTTATATATTCTTTTGTGCATCTAATTTATACTCCATCAAAATAACTACAATAAATAATTCTCAGAATCTACTAATTTACCTCCAACAATTAACAAATAAGAATAAAAGAACAAAGCACTCTTGTAATGCTTCCTTTCAATTTATAAGTTATATTTCAACTTTGCATTTATGTTTACAAGTCGTCTTACTGCGTAATTAAAAAGCAATAATGTAAAAAATTTATTTCAGAAAATGAATATACTACATACATTAAATAGTTCTCATCATGCTCTATTGCCTCCAACAAATAAAAGTTGAAATTATAACTATATTTAAAATTATTCTGACTACTTGATTTACAATGTGTTCAAATTGGATTCTAAATTTTTAATTATTTTTATATACTTAAATCTTCCAAAAAAAATTCTTTAATCCTATTTACAAAAAAATAAATTAAAAAATTACTTTTAAAATTATTCTTAGACAAATATACTAAAAATATTCAATGCATACTTTATTTGATTTTAAAAAATTCTTAATTACTTTTACTTTTGAATTTTTCAGCCATTAAAATTTAGTATATAATTATAAATAAAATTTCATGACATAGAGAGAAATTTTTAGTAACTATATTTCTTAATTTAATGTTACTTTAATTCTTCAAAATAAAAACTACTTGATATTATCTAATGAATTTAATTATATACACAAAAAAAATTCAATTCATACTATTTAAATTTGTACTTAACTATTGTTGCATTTCTAACAGAATTTAAAATTTTTAAAAACTTATATTTTTGAATTATTGTGCATGAAGAATTTAGTATATTCTTTTAAATTAAATTTCATTCAAAATAGAAAAATATTTTAATCGGTAAATCTTTTAAATCTACTAATTTGTCTTTAACATAACAACAAACATGAAGACAAAACGAAGATAAAGTTTCCCGTGTTATTCCTGCTAAAAACAAGTAACAATGTAAAAAATAAAATTTTAAAAATCGAATATCACTATATTCTATAAATAGCCCTAATTATTTTGTATTGCCTCCAGCAAATAAAAGTTTGAATCATTAGCATATTTAAAATTATTTTTATATCAATGTTCGTCTAGTTAATTAAAATATATTGTTTGCTTTTGTATTTGATTTACATTTAGTTTTTTTTTTAAATTGAAAATTTTATATTTTCGAGTTATTGTACTAGTAAAATTTTGTATATACTTTAAATTAAATTTCATAAATTATACAAGAACTTTTTGTAATTATACTTTCAAAATTAAAATATTTTTAATTTTTCTTAACAATGTTCAAAAGTTAAATTGACTGTGCATTTTAACCAAATACTGTTACAGGAAATAAAATTTATTTACCTTCAAAAGTGTGTTTATATTTATACTCCATCAAAATAACTGCAATAAATATTTCTCATAATCTACTAATTTACCCCCAACAATTAACAAATAAGAATAAAAGAACAAAGCACTCTTGTAATGCTTCCTTTCAATTTATAAGTTATATTTCAACTTTGCATTTATGTTTACAAGTCGTCTTACTGCGTAATTAAAAAGCAATAATGTAAAAAATTTATTTCAGAAAATGAATATAACTACATACATTAAATAGTTCTCATCATGCTCTATTGCCTCCAACAAATAAAAGTTGAAATTATAACTATATTTAAAATTATTCTGACTACTTGATTTACAATGTGTTCAAATTGGATTCTAAATTTTTAATTATTTATATACTTAAATCTTTCAAAAAAAATTCTTTAATCCTATTTACAAAAAAATAAATTAAAAAAACTTTTAAAATTATTCTTAGACAAATATACTAAAGCTGAATTAATTGTTTTCAATACAACACAATGTAATGAATTAAGATATGATTACTTTAAAAATATTCGATTCATATTACTTATTTTTTGTATTTAATTTATAGTACATTGTCACATTTTCTTAAGTTTTTTAACTTTTAAATATTTACATTGTTGAGTTTTTGTCCTTGTACAATTTAGTGTAGACTTTTAAGTGAAATTTCATATAATATTGAAAAATATTTAATAATAATACCTTTAAATTTAAATTATATTAAAAAAGTTTAATTATTCTAAGGCCAATGCCCAAAAGTTAAATTGATTGTATATTTGAGCAAAAATACTATCTAAGGAATTAAAATTGATTTATTTTTAAAGTATTCAGTACATATTCATTTTGGCATTGAATTTGCATTGCATTTTAAATACATTTGATTTTTTTGTATTTT
>JAGSPU010000611.1:0-17591 GCA_019321725.1 Paulownia fortunei
ATCTATCGCTCTAATCAAGGCCCAACAGTACTATATCACACGTCAAAGGCCTGATGTCCTGATCCATCATCACAACCCAACAGTAACTAAATCAAGCAAATAAGGCCCATAGTTTTGTACCATATTTTTTTTTCAATGATAGGTTTTAAATTTCCACTTGGTAAAAGATAAGAATAAGGGTTGCAGCAGGCTACCAAAAATTATCAAAATCAATTTTCTGTAATCTTCATCAGGGCATATCAATTAATCAAAATATTAACGTTCTATTATGTAATTTCCTTTTTATTTAATTGTTAAATGGTATAACAAAGAGGCATACATACTTAAAACTTTTAAAAATACCATTTTCTAGTTTGTCAACTACGAATATTTACGCAGCTGGATAAAAAAATAGTAGTGCAATACTTTTATCATCAATAAAATTGGAATACGACTAAGAAGAAATACCTAAAAACAATTTATGACTCCATTTAACAGATCTCATTTAACCTTCATTCACAACTATGAATATATCTAATCTAGTAATTGCTACCTGCTTTTAATAAGTTTAAATCAATCTATTGATCACATCTTGTAAATGTTACACTAGTGCTGAGTGTACGCATTTTTCTACCAAATATTTTATTTTTTTAAAATGAAATATTTGACATTGAATTCATGCATCCAATGTATATGATATAGCGTAATATGAATGTAACCCTATTAATGATTGCATTACATTTATTATATGATCGACACTTTAAGATAAATAACTTATTTTCCACCTAATTTATGTTTGTATCTTAGAATTTAGTATAGGAAAGTAAAACAAGATATTATAAAATAAAAGCACAAAAGTATAGTATTTTTTTTCTTAGAATTTATTTTTTCTAAAATTAAAAAAATTCCAAAAACTCACAAATTCAACAAAAATAGAGCGTTGATTTTCTAAACTAGGAACCTTAGAGAAAGTGTTGGTCTGAGCACGGCATTCCACAAATCAATTATTCCAAATTTTTAATTGACAGGATATTATCCATCTATGATGCCAAATGTCAATGCACAGCTAGCTACTTTGAATATTCATTTGATTTAGCTACCAAGGACAACAACAATAAATACTGTAATAAGGACATTACGGGAAAAGTTGATAGCGGGGACCAATGTATATATTCTTTATTAATTAAACGACTCAACATATGACGTCCCATTCTTTCTTTCCTTCATTTTCTGGTCCACAAGCAGATATTATCTAATTTCTAATTCACAAACATTGTCCAAACTAATTATTAGCACGTAATTAATAACAAAACAATGATAATTAAATAGGGACCAAGTTCATATTATATCTGAATAATATATATATATATATGAATATTTAAAAAAATACTTTTATTTTTTTAACACAAAACCGCAGAATAATAATTTGTTTAAAGTGAAACATTTAGTAGTCGTATTATACTAATTTGTATAATATATGATTAATAATACTCTATTTTAATAAATATTTATAATATTTAAAAAATATTCAAAAAAAATTTATAAGTATTAATAGAATATCATATATAAATAAAAAAATAAAAATTCTAATAATTTATGAATATACTATTTATTATTAAATAGTTATCTTTATCATATTTATAAATTAATAATATAAAATACTTATAAAATATTTTTTACTTAATTTAAAATTATGTACAAAATATAAAAATAATATCAGAATTTATTTTTGCTCGTAAGTAATTCTTTTACATTGGCGTTTAATCCGTTCGTTTATAAATCCATATATTAATTATTTTTGTATTTTTTGTTAATTTTTTACTATATTTTTTAATAAAAAATTATAATATACTCGTACGTATTAAATGTCGAATTTTTCTCATATCATATTTAACTAATTAGAGGTCAAACTTAATATAATTTTCCCCAAACTTGATATGCTCAAGAATTTTTCCTCATTCTAGATGCTTAAAAATTCTACATCATTAAGCCATAACGGAAGCAGATTGTCAGACCTGATGTTCACATATCTCTTCTCATTGCGCATATAAATGGAAGCTTTTATACGTCTTATCCCCAAATCAACAAGCCACCAATGGAGACTCCAAGCATTTCACACTCCCTTCTATTCATCTTTCTTGTGATCATTTCCTGCTCCGGGCCTGCTCGTTCCCATGGCCACAATGATTTTCTCCGATGCCTGTCCCTTCACTCGCAAAACTACTCTGCAATTTCCAAGGTTGTCTATACCCCGGACAACTCTTCATATTTATCCATCCTGCAATCCTCCATAAGAAACCTCAGATTCACATCGTCTTCCACTCCCAGACCTCTAGTCATCGTCACACCCGTGCATGAATCCCAAATCCAGGCTGTTGTCCTCTGTTCCAAGGAGAATGGAATGCAAATTAGAACTCGAAGTGGCGGCCATGACTACGAGGGACTTTCTTATGCATCCCAAGTCCCGTTTGTTGTCATCGATTTGATAAATTTGAGTGAAATAACAATTGATGTTGAGCGAAAAACTTCATGGGTTCAAGCTGGTGCAACAATTGGCCAACTCTATTATAGAATCAGCCAGAAAAGTAGAACGCTCGCATTTCCTGCAGGAGCGTGTCCCACTGTCGGGGTTGGCGGGCACTTTAGTGGTGGAGGGTATGGGTCACTATTGAGAAAATATGGTCTTGCAGCTGACAACATTATTGATGCTCACTTGATAGATGTTAGTGGAAGAATTCTTGATAGAAAATCCATGGGGGAAGAGCTTTTCTGGGCCATCAGGGGTGGTGGGGGTGCCAGCTTTGGAGTTATAACTGCTTGGAAGCTAAATTTGGTATCTGTGCCGGAGACTGTAACAATATTTTCTATCAATAGGACCCTAGAACAAAATGCAACCGAACTAATTTATAGATGGCAGTACATTGCTCCCAATCTTCCTAAAGATATACTAGTTGCAGTAAGCGTAAGCAAAGTAAATTCAAGTAAGGTTGGAGAGAAAACTATATTAGCCACGTTTAATTCACTCTTTCTTGGTCGGGTGGATAGACTTCTTGAATTGCTTAAACAAAGCTTTCCAGAATTGGGTGTGGAAAGGGAAGATTGCAATGAAGTGAGTTGGGTTCAATCGGCCCTTTTCTTTGGTGGATATCCTATTGGAGTATCTCCGGAAGTCTTGGCAAGCAGAATTCCTCTAACAAGACTATACTTCAAGGCAAAATCAGACTATGTGCAAGAAACCATTCCAAAATACGGGTTTCAAGGCATATGGAAATTGTTATACGAAAAAGAAGCAGATATGGCACAAATGATCTTTACCCCATATGGTGGAAGAATGAAGGAAATTTCAGAATCTGCGGTTCCGTTCCCTCATAGAGCAGGAAATTTGTACAAAATCCAACATTTGGTATATTGGGATGAACCGTGGATGGATGCATCAAAGAGGTACATAAGTTGGATTAGAAGATTATACAGTTACATGACTCCTTTCGTTTCGAAGTTTCCAAGAGCTGCATACATCAATTATAGGGATCTTGATTTGGGAGTTAACAATGAGGGCAACACCAGTTATGCACAAGCTAGTATTTGGGGATTTAAGTATTTCAATAATAATTTTAATAGGTGGTTCGGATAAAAACTAAAATTGATCCGAATAACTTCTTTAGGAACGAGCAAAGTATCCACCATTTCACTTCTAATGAAAAAGGAACTGAGGGGGTGGTAAAATTTGTGGAAGAACACATCGTACAAATGTTTACCATTGACAATAATAACACATCTAGACTTTTTAATTGTACTAATAGTAGGTTTATAAGTTTGCATTATTGGCAGTATGGTTAAAATGAAAAATATTTTCTCTGTTTTATTGGGGCAGAAAAGCCTCAACTTAGTGTATTTTATAATTTGTTTGTGTATAGTGGTGTAATATGCCTACGTGAGTTTAATTACTTTCAGATTTATTGTACTATTAGTAAAAGTGTTAAATTGTAATTGCACCAAAGAATGTTATTAATCTAAATTGATCGCCATTTAGAGTCTGTCCACTATAACAAATCGTTTGCTTGCTTGTCCTGATCAATCATAAGAGGTAAAGCTAAATCTTGAAAGATGCAAGTAGAATTGGGGACAACAGGTAATCAATAATTTCTGGAACAAAATAATATAAAAAATGTTAAAATTGGATGAAATCATGTATTCAATTTTAATTTACGAAATGATAATTTTAAATTGCATTTTGGCAAACACATATGACAATCCAATTTAAAAATATTAAAAAAAAAAGATAAAAAAAATCACATCATGATCATCCTAAAGGGAACTCATATGATCTCAGTAGAAAATGTTATGCTAAGATCATTATGCCGGTGAACCCTTCTCTACAAATATACATATACATATATATACACATATAAGTATTTATATATATATGTGTGTGTGTGTGAAATAAGTGTACGATACATATTTAGGCACATCCATGCCACAATACTTTCAATATATACATACACACACAAAGATTTGAAGCTATATATATTTTTTTAAATAAAACATTCATATTAAGTGCACAATAATTACTAATGAGACAATTATGTTATGTTTATTATAATTTTGAAGGTTGTAATAATTTTTTAGCAATAATTAGTTTACTTAATAACAGAAGGAATATTGTGGTTTGGGCCGATGGGTTCTGGAATTTCGCCAAATTAGCCCAAACCCATCCCTAAAGTATTTTCGCCAGAATAGGGCCTTAAATTTGGGCCTCGGAGTACTGGGGTATATTTGCCTTCAAGAGGCCTACAACTGAACTCCCCATAAGTCCATGGGCTCTGAAAATACTCTTAATAAAAGCCTCCCAAGCCTTGGGTGACGGACAAATACTCTTAAAGGTCGTCTTTTTTTTTTTTTTAAAGAATACTAAAAGAGCCTAAGAATAATTCTGTCTCAAAAGTTCATAACTCACTCAAACTCCACTCATCATTATTAATTTGCAGAAAAAAAATCGTTAAGATTTTTAATTTTTCGAACAATATTTCCTTGGGCTAGTTTCATTAATAATTGTAGAAAAATAGAAACATTTTTTTTGGTTTTCATATTAGTAAGTTATATTAATTTTGTCATATATATGAGTGCAATAATCAAATTAGAATTCTGTAAAATATTCAGATTGAGATAATTCTCATTAAACAAATATTTGATCACATTTTCAAGATACAAAATGAACATGCACGTGCACTAAGAAGATATTCTCTACTAGTAAGCAAACACACTCGATTGTATGCACAAAAAAAAGGATATTTAGCCTCTGAGGGCACAACACAGTTGAAGACATAAGAGGCGAATATGTGAACATCGTGAATTTGAATTCAACTAGGGCAAGAGCGTTGCGTGTCTGCTGATTTTTTTGGGGGTTCCGTCCGTGTTTATAGTGGGTTCAAGGGAGGAATGATATTATGAGGCATGTTTTCATAAAAATATGATATTCGGCTTGATTTTAATTTTTTATTGTGATTTGTAAAATCGAATAAAATATTGATTTTTATTTTTTAATTTTTTTAAATAGTTCTTATATCTTACTTTTTATATATTAATTGATCTTATGATTCTTTTCTTAATTTTAACTTACCAAACTAAAAATAATAAATTCAAAATATAATTAAATTGTGTTATTTATATTTAATTTTTTTATTTTTTAAAAAATCATTTAACAAAATCATTGAATCAAAAATAGACAAAAGATAAAATAAAAGGTAAAATAATTATAAATATAATTTTCACACATGTTTTCAGAAGAAATTAACAAATCGATAAAGATGATATAAAATTCAGATGTTGGTGACTTGAGAAAGCATATATTAAAGTATTTAAATATCCCACTAATTGATATAATTATTTTTGTATCTCCCAAGCACAGGAAAATATATTTTTAGTCTCATAATTGATGAGGTTTTGCAAATTTAATCTCATGATTTGGAAAAAAATCTGATGTTAGTCATTAGTGCACTTTAATATATAGGTTTTGCTTTATTCTAATTTCTCAATAAATGGAATAACTAAAATTTTAAATACAACAGTGGAATGTGCTTTTGATTTTATATAGTGTGTTATATTTTTTTCTATTATAATTCAATGTGACTTTTTACAAGGGTGACTACAATTCAATAATCTGGCAGAATCAAATCAAAACTGAAGAATCTATATTTATCAAAGTTGAACAAAAAAATTTGATTTTGTATTTGATTTTTATTTTCGTAAAAAAATGATATTCGGTTTAATTTTGGTGTTTTACTTTTTGATTTATCGAACCATACACAATATCAAATTTTAATTTTTATAAATTTTATAAATAATTTTTATATCTTATTTTATATATATTAATTAATTTTATACTTTTTTTCTTTAATCTTAACTTACCAAACTAAAAATAAATTTGAACTATTTAATTTTTTATTTTTTTATAAATTCATTTAACAAAATAACTGAATCAAAATATGAACACATAAATGGACAAAGGAGAAAACAAAAGGTAGAGTACTTATAAATATAATTTTCACACATGTTTTAAGAATATCAAACAAATAAAAATGAAGTTTGTCTTGGACTCTTGGTGTTCTATTATGGTTCATTTGGATTGATGGATTTAAAGTTAAGGATTTTAAATCCATAATAATAAATATATTGAGTTTGCTTGAATAATCTTTTAATACAATAAATTTCAAATTTCTTAACTTTTATTTTGAGCTATTTTTTTAGTCATTGTGGTGGATTTCAAACCCATTAAAATCCTCCCCTCAGATCAAAATTATTTCATCCAAATGTAATCTTATTGTAATTATCATATAACTTCATTGATCAATTAAATAAATAAATATTATTTGTTTCAAAATTATATAATTATTAAATTACATAACTACCATTAATATCAATAATATTGAAAGGTATTTTAGTCGAATCTTGGAAGTAATATTATTTTATAATAGTATAGATATAGATTATCATTGTGGGCTTATTTTGGGATTATAGCAACAGATTATTTATAGGCAGGTGTTTAGCACGGAATAATTTCTTAGGGCTTGCTCAATCATTTAGAATCTGAATAAACAAAGCCTTGGCTGCCAATTTGCAGTGGGATTGATTGTATGGAATGAATGAGAGTATGCTGGATAAAAGGGAGACTGTGTACGTGTACTTGTGTGAGATTTAGTTTAAGATATAAGACAGACTTGTATCACAAGATAAGACTCTTAGTTCAAACACTGTGGCTCAACATGTATATAAAATAAGTTAAAAAGACTGATTCTAATCAAGTTCAACATATCTTCTCAACTCACGCGTTTGTTGACAAAACAGATATTCTAGTGTGGTTGAACTCAAACAAATATTTGGGTCATGAAACTGCAATTATTAAAAAAAAAAATATTGAAAGTATTTAGTTTTAAGAATACAACATCCATTCCTGGATATTTAAAAAAATATATGCATAAATCTATTTCCTTAAAGCAGTGAACATATCAAACAAATGAAACAAATTTGTTTTCTCATTTGGTACTTAGATTAGATAAAACAAAATATCCTGCAGTTTTGACTTTATATATATTAATACAAAAATTCAATCAATTGAAAATCAAAGTACGAAAGAATTATTCAAATGATGAGGACGAAACATCGTTTGTGAGGACGAAACACTGTTTAACGGCTTCATTCAAATATTATATGCCAAAAGACCTCATCACTGGATTTGAAAAACTTCTATGCCATAATGAAGGAAAGTCAGACCCCAGCCCAGATGGTGTGCACATAACAAAATACTTTGAATTGACAAATTCATCGTCGCCTCGCCCCATTCTGCGTATAAATAGAAGCCTTCGTGCGTCTCATCTCCATATCAATTACTAGCTAGCTACAAACAATGAAGAATCCAAGACTTTCAAATTCCTCTCTTTTTGTTTTTATTGTGATCCTTTCGTGCTCGTGGCTTGCTCAATCCCACGGTCACAATGATTTTCTCCAATGTCTGTCCCTTCATTTGCAAAATAATAATACTGAGATTTCCAATATTGTTTATACCCCAAACAACTCTTCATATTTATCCATCCTCCAATCTTCCATAAGAAGCCCAAGATTCACATCAGCCTCCACTCCCAGACCTCAAGTCATTGTCACCCCAGTGCAGGAATCCCAGATTCAGGCTATCGTGCTGTGTGCCAAAAAAATAGAATGCAAATTAGAACTCGAAGTGGCGGCCATGACTATGAGGGACTTTCATATACTTCCCAAGTCCCTTTTGTAGTCCTTGATTTGATGAACCTAAGTGAAATAACAATTGATGTTGAGCAAAAAACCGCCTGGGTTCAAGCTGGTGCGACCATTGGACAACTCTATTACAAAATCAGCCAGAAAAGCAGGACGCTCGCATTTCCCGCAGGTGCGTGTCCTACTGTTGGAGTTGGCGGGCTCTTTAGCGGAGGAGGGTACGGCCCAATGTTGAGGAAATACGGCCTTGCTGCTGATAATATTATCGATGCACGCTTCATCGATGTTCAAGGAAGGATTCTTGACAGAAAATCCATGGGCGAAGATCTTTTCTGGGCCATCAGGGGTGGCGGAGGCGCTAGCTTTGGAGTTATAACTGCATGGAAGCTAAATTTGGTTTCCGTCCCAGAGACTCTAACCATATTTTCAGTTAGCAGGACCCTAGAACAAAATGCAACCGAGCTTATTCATAAATGGCAATACGTAGCTCCCAATTTACCTGAAGATATACTGATTTCAATTTCCATTGGACCAGTAAATTCAAGTAAAACTGGGGGAAAACTATACAAGCCATCTTTAATTCGTTGTTTCTTGGTAGGGTTGACAAACTACTTCAATTATTGGAACAAAGCTTTCCAGAATGGGCGTGAAAAGGGAAGATTGCACTGAAGCGAGTTTTATTCAGTCGGCCCTTTTCTTTGGTGGATACCCTATCGGAGAGTAACCGCAAGTCTTAACAAGCAGAAATCCTCAAATTAGGAGTACAGTGTTAGCCAAAAACAGAATCGTTCAATCATAAAAATTAATTTTCTATGATTCAAACGTCCCGCCATAGGATCTTTGATCATAATACGTATTTAACCGAAACTGATTAATTAGTTAAGAAAAAACTTAGAAAGATTACCTCTGTAATGAATAATCTTTCGTCGGAATTAAATGGTGCCACCCTCGAAACCTCCAAGCCTTCTCTGGTGTTCTCTCAAGAACTTTTAAAATTGCACTCTTATTTCTGTGTGTATGGGCACAACGATGAAACTTGAATATAAACCAATTGGGAATTTTGGAGAAAATAGAATTCTTATCTGATAAGAATTCAGAAATCTTATCTGATAAGATCTTTTCCTATCCTAAATTTTTATGCAGTTTTAATAAATTACAACTCTTGTAATTTAATCAGTCCTTATACCGGAGCCACCAAAGGGACCTGATCGGACCCAATTAGACTAAGCTCCAATAAATTAATTTTGAGTCAGTCAACTCATGATCGGTCAAAATAATTATTAATCTTGTTTCATTCCACTAAAAAAACGAGACTGCACTCTTAATCCAATTGGAATTACTGAAGCTAATAATCAATTATATATATCCTCTGATTTATTGATCTTACATGTTACCCCCGTCGATCAACTGAAAAAATTGGAATAGGGTAAATTGACCAAAACGCCCCTTTTCCAATATTTATAAATGTTCAACTTTCAACTTCTATCTGACAGTCCCATGTGATCACATCACACAATTAATTCAACAATCAATGTTGAATTACTGAACTCAGATTTTACTGTCTATAAGAAGAATTCGTGAGATCATGATCATACCTATAAAATAGGTGACGGTTCCATATTACGAATATATGTTCTCCGTTATTTCACTTTAATTCCCAAAATACCGAGATATTGACCATCAATCTGATCTCACTCATTGGTACTTCAAGGAACTTCAAGTTAGCAATCGAAGTTCATTACTCGCTCAAGATTAAGGTGTCACGTACGACAATCAAGTGAAATTAAATCTGTGTGGTCAAATTACAATTTCAATTTCACGTGGTCCAATCCAATACATTAAAATGTATTTTCAATTTTATTACCAAGTCAAACATAGACTTCTATAAAATTGAAACGATCTTGTCAAAATAAATTGTCCGCATTTATTTACCGATCGTGGACAATAATTCTTTGGATTGAATTATAAATTGAATCTTTTTGTGTTTAACAACTTAAACACTCAATTTATAATATCAAAACAATCCATGGATAAATGCAAGCTCAAAATGATTTATAAATAAATCAAAACAAATATTTTATTTCAAAATGTCATATTACATAATAATTTACTCAATGGGCATAATACTATCCAACAATCTCCCACTTGCCCTAGAGTAAATGAGACATGTCTAGTATGCTCATACATTCAATGTGCCCCTCAAAACTCTTAACTGGTAAGCTTTTAGTAAGGGATCAGCAAGATTTTCTGCAGATGCAATCTTGCACACTGTCACATCTCCTCGTTGAACGATATCCCTAACAAGGTGATACTTTTGTTCAATGTGTTTTTCACGTTGATGGTTTCTGGGATCTTTTGCATTTGCCACTGCTCCACTATTGTCACAGTGTAAAGTTATGACCTGTAATGCAGAAGGAACCACCTCAAGGCTCAGCAGAAACTTCCTCAGCCACACGGCTTCTTTAGCTGCTTCACAAGCCGCCACGTATTCCCCTACATTGTGGAATCAGCAATACAAGATTGCTTGATACTCCTCCAAACAACGGCACCACCACCCAATGTGAACACTGACCCTGATGTGGACTTACGAGAGTCCCTATCAGCCTGAAAATTAGAATCAGTATAGCCCACTGACACCAATTCTGGAGCTGAATAAACTAGCATATATCCTCTAGTTCTTCGAAGATACTTGAGTATATGCTTTACAGCAGTCCAGTGCTCCGGCCCCGAGTTTGACTGATATCTACTGACAGTCCCAACAACATAACAGATATCTGGTCGGGTACACAGCATAGCATACATGAGGCTTCCTACAGCCGAGGCATAAGGAACCTTCTTCATGTATTCCACTTCACTAGGAGTCTTAGGACAGTACTCCCATGACAAGTGAATTCCATGTCTGAAAGGTGCTTGGCCTTTTTTGAATTTTGCATAGCAAACCTCGCCAGTATCTTGTCAATATATGAAGCTTGCGATAGAGCAATCTATTGTTCTTCCTATCCCGAAGGATATGGATTCCTAGAACATAGTTTGCTTCTCCCAAGTCCTTCATATCAAAATGTTGTGCCAACCAGTGTTTTGCTGATGCTAACACTCCGACATCATTTCCAATAAGTAGGATGTCATCCACATACAGCACGAGAAAAGTCACCTTGTCGTTAATAATTTTCTTATAAACACAAGGCTCATCAGGGTTCAGATCAAAACCATAACTCTTTATAGCTTGATCAAACCTGATATTCCAAGATCTAGACGTCTGTTTAACTCCATAAATGGACCTATTCAGTTTGCATATTTTATGCTCTTGACCCTTTTGGATAAAACCATCTGGTTGCATCATATAGATGTTCTCGTTAAGATTTCCATTAAGGAAAGCTGTCTTGACATCCATTTGCCACACCTCATAATCAAAATGAGCTGTAATGGATAAGAGAATCCGAATAGACTTTAGCATGGCCACAGGTGAGAAGGTTTCTTCATAGTCGATTCCTTCTCACTAGGTAAAACCCTTAGCGACTAATCTAGCTTTAAAGGTCTCTACCTTTCCGTCTACTCCTCTCTTTCTCTTGTAGATCCATTTACACCCTATGGGTTTTACCCCATTAGGCATATCTACAGGATCCCAGACAGAGTTAATGTACATGGATTTCATTTTTGAATCCATAGCATTCCTCCAATGGTCAGCGTCTACGTCCTCCATAGCTTCTCTATACGAGTTGGGATCCTCCACTTGTTCAATGGAGACTGCCTCGAAAGACTCTCCATAGAGCAAGTATCTAGAGGTGGTCGAACGACTCTCCCACTACGTCGAAGCGGTGGAGGCTCCTGGATAACTGGAATCGATTGTTGTTCTCCCACTATCTCTTGTGCCTCATGTCCCTCATTCTCAGATTCAGTATCTGGAGGTGACTGAACAATAGGGACATGATCTCCTCTCCATCTCAGATACTGGTGAACCAGTGGGCATAGTAGGTGGAACCTCCATATGTCTCCCACTGGGTCCAGAAAACTGACGGTGGTAGAAACATGAATTCAAACTAAGTAGGTTCAATGCGGATCTCTGGAATGGATGATCTAGGAATATTTTCCTTCATCTCTTCCAAAAGAACCTTACTCTTGGATTCATGTTCTTCTATACATCTGTCCTCTAAGAAGGTTGCATTTGTACTACAAATACCTTCTTGTCCTGAGGACTATAGAAGTAATATCCTCTTGTTCCCTTAGGATATCCTACAAAGATGCATACCTCTGATCTTGATTCCATCTTTTCCATCTTACCCTTAAGCACATGTGCAGGACATCCCCATACCCGGATATGTCTTAGATTGGGCTTACGCCCATTCCACAACTCCAGGGGTGTCTTAGGACAGATTTAGAAGGAACCATATTCAATAAGTATACCGCAGTCTGTATAGCATATCCCCAAAAGGATGTAAAGAGAGTGAGAAGCCAAGCATACATCTGGCCATGTCTAACAAGGTCATGTTTCTCCTCTCTGAGACACCATTATGTTGGGAGTACCTGGTGCGCTCAGCTGGGATACAATCCCATTTTCTAACAAGTATGTTCTAAAGTCGTTAGATAGATACTCCCCACCTCGATCTGATTGAAGTGTTTTAATGTTCTTACCTAATTGCTTCTCCGCTTCATTTCTGAATTCCTTGAACTTTTCAAGGCCTCAGATTTGCGAGCCATTAGGTAAACATAACCGTATCGTGAGTAATCATCAGTGAAGGTGATGAAATACTCATATCCACCTCTAGCTTGGACACTAATTGGTCCACATACGTCAGAATGCACTAATTCCAATACTTCTTTCGCCCTAAGTCCCTTAGAAGTAAAGGGCATCTTAGTCATTTTACCTTCCAAATATGACTCACATACATGCAGGGATTCCACCTTTAAATCACTTAAAGAGCCATCCCTTACTAGCCTCTGAATCCTATTTAGGTTAATATGACCAAGTCTTAGGTGCCATAAAAAAGTCTCATTAGTGGGAGACAACTTGATGCGCTTGTTAGATGTAGTGTGATACAATAAGCTGTCGGTAGGTTTTAAGACATACAAATCATTATTCAAACATCCCTTACAGATAAGGGCTTTATTCAAGAAAATATCAACTGCCATTGATGAAAAATGGACACAATATCCTTGTCTAAACAATAAAGCAATAGAAATCAAATTTCTAGTAATATTTGGGACATAATAACAATTTCTTAAAACCAAATGTTTCTTATCTCTAAAATAAAGATAAACAATTCCAACAGCTCTTGCAGACACCACTGCTCCTGTGCCAACTCTGAGAGTATGTTCCCCTTCATTGAGCTCCCTGGTTACTTGGAACCCCTGCAATGTATTGCAAATATGATTAGTGGCTCCAAAATCTACTATCCAAGTATCAGTAGAATCAACCACTAAACATGACTCAATAAAGGATAACTCACCATTACCTTGCTTTTTCGAAGCTAGGTATTCCGGCAGTTCCTTTCCAATGACCCTTCTGTCCACAATAAAAGCACTTCCCCTTGGGCTTGCCATCCGACTTGGCCTTCTTTGCCTGTTGCTGTGGACCCTTCTTATTGGACTTCTTCCTCTTATTACCTCCTTTGCCTTTCGGCTTGGAAGAGGATGGTCCAATAGAAGTAACAGCAAGTGCATCACCACCTCTGGTCTTAAGAACATTTTCAGCATTTTGGAGCTCTTTCATCAACTCGGTCAGGGACATGTTCAGCTTGTTCATGTTATAGCTAACCTTGAACTGTGAGAACATCTCAGGAAGAGTCTCCAAAGCCATGTCAACCTGTGTCTCCGATTTGATCTCAGCCCCCAAAACCTCAGCCACGTTAAACTAAGCGATCAATGCAAGCATATGATCTCTCACGGGCGTCCCGGGTTTCATGCGCATGTTCATAAGGACCTAATAGCTGCCTGGCGGGCCTGGCATCCTTGGTGCTCGAACATTTCTCGAAGGCTCTCCATGACATCACTAGCAGTTTCCATGTTCTGATGTTTCTGCTGCAACACATTTGAGATAGATCCCAAAATGTAGCAGCCGGCCATCTCATCAGAATGGATCCACTTGTCATAGGCTGCCTTCTGTTCAGCCGTAGACTCCACAATAGGTATAGCGGGACAGGGTTTAGTTAACACAAATTTATGCTTCTCCGCAGTGAGAACAATCATCAAATTACGTTTCCAATCAATATAGTTTTCTCCAACCAGTTGATTTTTAGCTAAAATCATGGATAGTGAATTTCCAGACATTTTTCTGAAATAAAAATATTAAAATGAGCTATGCATGTAACAAATAAACTTTATATATAATGCATAAAAAAATGCATGAGTAGACCAAAACTACTGCTATATGGCGATTACCTAAAACCCCAAAATTTTAAACATATCTCTCTTTAAGAGAAATAAATGTATTTATGGCTAGGCTGGGCCCCCCACTAAATTCAATATATCTAGCATCTTATGCAATATTAATTTAGTATCGCATAATTTCGGCCATCATTGACATCATTTGAATATTCTATAGGAAATCCACATGATGTCTCTGATTTAAGTGTATAACCCTATATTGATAATTTTTTAATACCTAATTAATTAGGTTACCTATAGGGTAAACGTGATTAATTATCACTTAAAACTTATCACCACATTGGACCCAATCTAGTAACCGAAACAGTGCAACCCTCCTATAGGGAGACCAAATAAATTGGCACAAGGCATACACAATTCTTACTAATGGGCTAATAGGAAAGGCCATGGGCTCACTAAAATAGTGCACCATCACTCACTTAATATTTTCAACCATTTAGGTTTTTATTATTAATGATATCCTAACTAATTTTAACTCTTAAAATGGTTCAATCATTAATCATAATATTTAATTTTCTAATCTAATTAAAATTAGAAAAGAAAATAAATATTAAAAAATGCATGACAGTATAGTACCTAGAGCGGTGTATATGCGATCTACATGACATGTTACATGAATGACATTTAATTCACAAATTAATTAAAGCAATAAATCAATAATTAATAAAAAAACAAATTTATGGCTCATCTTAGATACAAATACAAATAAATTAAGATCTTATTGGGCCACAAGCCGGCCCAATTCTTCAATTTCCATTTGTAAGATCCAACCCATATCTTGAATCCAAATCAGAAGTCCAGCTCATTACTTGAATCCAAATCAGAAGTCCAGCCCATTACTTGATCCAAAATAAAAATCCGACCCGAGTACAGAAAATCCGACCCAAGCACAGAAAAACCGACCCATTTTTTATTTTCCCTCTTTTTTTTTTTTTTTTTTTTTTCCTGAATCGGACCCCGATTTTTCCACCTGCCATCGCCGGATTTCTCTCGCCGCTGCCGTCGCCAGTTTTCTCAGCAGCTGCCATAGCCCACACGTCGGAGCCAAGAGCGAGAACAAGCAGCGACTGGCACCATCTCCGCCCATCGCCTGAATCAGCAGCCAGCAACTCGCCGTCGTCGCCGCCCGATCCAGATTCTCCGTCAGCCGCGGCGTCGCCCAGACACATCGGAGCGAGGACGAGAACAAGGAGAGACTGTGGCATCATCTCCGCCCATCACCGTCGCCTGAATCAAGACCAGCAACTCCCACAGTGCAAAGCGAAGCCGCTGTTCGCGTCCCGATCCAGGCGCTCCGTCGGTCGCTGCCGTCGACAGATGCTGCAACTGGCGGTGCCATCTCCTCCGCGTGAAGCACGTCCAGAAACTTCCTTCGCCGTCGCTCGCGGCCAACAGTCTCTTCTTCAACAAACATTTCCCTTAATTGCAGCCAAGTCCTCCAAATTTTGGAGAAGATGCAGTTAAGTCTTCATCTTTTAATTGCAAGGAAGTCCTCCGAATTTTTAGTTTTTACAACAAAAATTTATAATTTTCTATTGCAATAAATCGAATCAAAAGGGAAATTATGGAATCGTAATCCACCCTTTTATTACTAGACTCGAAAATACAATTACATCTTCAAAAAATTCTAACGCCATAAATTGTTCAAAATTAAAACTCATTCAATCAAACAATTAAAATCATATAATTCTAGGACCGCTCAACTAACACATGCATAAACAAATTAATCAATTTGAAATACGCAAAATAATATCAAAACCCAGGCTCTGATACGATATGTTAGCCAAAAATAGAATCGTTCAATCATAAAAATTAATTTTCTATGATTCAAACGTCCCGCCATAGGATCTTTGATCATAATACGTATTTAACCGAAACTGATTAATTAGTTAAGAAAAAACTTAGAAAGATTACCTCTGTAATGAATAATCTTTCGTCGGAATTAAATGGTGCCACCTCCAAACCTCCAAGCATTCTCTGGTGTTCTCTCAAGAACTTTTAAAATTGCACTCTTATTTCTGTGTGTATGGGCACAACGATGAAATTGAATATAAACCAATTTGGGAATTTTGGAGAAAATAGAATTCTTATCTGATAAGAATTCAGAAATCTTATCTGATAAGATCTTTTCCTATCCTAAATTATTATGCAGTTTTAATAAATTACAACTCTTGTAATTTAATCAGTCCTTATACCGGAGCCACCAAAGGGACCTGATCGGACCCAATTAGACTAAGCTCTAATAAATTAATTTTGAGTCAGTCAACTCATGATCGGTCAAAATAATTTATTAATCTTGTTTCATTCCACTAAAGAAACGAGACTGCACTCTTAATCCAATTGGAATTACTGAAGCTAATAATCAATTATATATATCCTCTGATTTATCGATCTTACATGTTACCCCCGTCGATCAACTGGAAAAATTGGAATAGGGTAAATTGACCAAAACGCCCCTTTTTCAATATTCATAAATGCTCAATTTTCAACTTCTATCTGACAGTCCCATGTGATCACATCACACAATTAATTCAACAATCAATGTTAAATTACTGAGCTCAGATTTTACTGTCTATAAGAAGAACTCGTGAGATCATGATCATACCTATAAAATAGGTGACGGTTTCCATATTACGAATATATGTTCTCCGTTATTTCACTTTAATTCCCAAAATACCGAGATATTGACCATCAATCTGATCTCACTCATTGGTACTTCAAGGAACTTCAAGTTAGCAATCGAAGTTCATTACTCGCTCAAGATTAAGGTGTCACGTACGACAATCAAGTGAAATTAAATCTGTGTGGTCAAATTACAATTTCAATTTCACGTGGTCCAATCCAATACATTAAAATGTATTTTCAATTTTATTACCAAGTCAAAGATAGACTTCTATAAAATTGAAACGATCTTGTCAAAATAAATTGTCCGCATTTATTTACCGATCGTGGACAATAATTCTTTGGATTGAATTATAAATTGAATT
>JAGSPU010000883.1:0-16223 GCA_019321725.1 Paulownia fortunei
AAATATTGCTTTCAAATAATTTATACAATACATTAGTTTAATGTACTATATGTGAACCACTACTTGCCCTCAATAGAATAATTATAAATAAAATTATAGTTCTATTATCTAATAATTACTCATGTACACCATTCAAATAAATAAATTTTACACACTGAAAATAACTATAAAAAATACAATTTACTGAAATAAAATTACTTATGCAGATTACAATTATAAATAAAATTAATAATAAATAAAATAATATTTTTTCATAAAATAATTAACATAATTTATATAATACAATAATTTAATCTAATATACATGCACCATTCATATAATTACCTCATACTAAAAATATAAATTAATTATACGGTATAGTGATATAATTTAATATTTATTTATATAGATAATTTTCATATATATAAATTACACATACTGAATATTATTACAAGTAAAATAATGAAAACCTACATATACAGTAAGATAAATTTAAAATAGTTATTTTTCTCAAATTATTAGAGTAATTTAATTCTTAAGAGAAATAACTAAAATAATTTATTAAAATTAATTAGAACTGTCTAATGTCTAAATAAATTTGTACCTAAGATAAGTTAATAAATTAAAATAAATGAAATAAATTCCCTAATAAATATAATTGCAAAAAACAAAATTAATAATTTACTCGCATTAAAAATAATTACAACTAATTCATTACCTAAAATAATACTAACACGAACAAAATTACTAGCACTCAATATAATTATATTTGTATTTTCCAATATTTATTTAAATACACCATTCAAATAAATAAAATTTTCATATTTTGTATAATTATAAATATTGATTTCAAATAATTTATACAATACATTAGTTTAATGTACTATATGTGAACCACTACTTGCCCTCAATAGAATAATTATAAATAAAATTATAGTTCTATTATCTAATAATTACTCATGTACACCATTCAAATAAATAAATTTTACACACTGAAAATAACTATAAAAAATACAATTTACTGAAATAAAATTACTTATGCAGATTACAATTATAAATAAAATTAATAATAAATAAAATAATATTTTTTCATAAAATAATTAACATAATTTATATAATACAACAATTTAATCTAATATACATGCACCATTCATATAATTACCCTCATACTAAAGATATAAATTAATTATACGGTATAGTGATATAATTTAATATTTATTTATATAGATAATTTTCATATATATAAATTACACATACTGAATATTATTACAAGTAAAATAATGAAAACCTACATATACAGTAAGATAAATTTAAAATAGTTATTTTTCTCAAATTATTAGAGTAATTTAATTCTTAAGAGAAATAACAAAAATAATTTATTAAAATTATTAGAACTGTCTAATGTCTAAATAAATTTGTACCCAAGATAAGTTAATAAATTAAAATAAATGAAATAAATTCCCTAATAAATATAATTGCAAAAAACAAAATTAATAATTTACTCGCATTAAAAATAATTACAACTAATTCATTATCTAAAATAATACTAACACGAACAAAATTACTAGCACTCAATATAATTATATTTGTATTTTCCAATATTTATTTAAATACACCATTCAAATAAATAAAATTTTCATATTTTGTATAATTATAAATATTGCTTTCAAATAATTTATACAATACATTAGTTTAATGTACTATATGTGAACCACTACTTGCCCTCAATAGAATAATTATAAATAAAATTATAGTTCTATTATCTAATAATTACTCATGTACACCATTCAAATAAATAAATTTTACACACTGAAAATAACTATAAAAAATACAATTTACTGAAATAAAATTACTTATGCAGATTATAATTATAAATAAAATTAATAATAAATAAAATAATATTTTTTCATAAAATAATTAAGATAATTTATATATTACAATAATTTAATCTAATATACATGCACCATTCAAATAATTAAACTCATACTAAAAATATAAATTAATTATATAGTATAGTAATATAATTTAATATTTATTTATGTAGATAATTTTCATATAAATAAATTACACATATTGAATATTATTACAAGTAAAATAATGAAAACCTACATATACACTAAGATAAATTTAAAGTAGTCATTTTTTTGAAATTAATAGAATAATCTAATACTTAAAAGAAATAACTAAAATAATTTATTAAAATTATTTAGAACTGTCTAATGTCTAAATAAATTTGTACCTAAGATAAGTTAAGTAATTAAAATAAATGAAATAAATTCGCTAATAATAAATATAATTGCAAACAAATTAATAATTTACACGCATTAAAAATAATTACAGCTAATTCAATTCCTAAAGTAGTATTAACAGGAATAAAATTACTAGCACTCAATATAATTATAAATAAAATATATTTGTATTTTATAATATTTATTTAAATACACCATTCAAATAAGTAAGATTTTCATATTTTGTATAAATATAAATATTGCTTTCAAATAATTTATATAGTACATTAGTTTAATGTAATATACGTGAACCATTACTTGCCCTAAACACAATAATTATAAATAAAATTACAATTCGGTTATCTAATATTTACACATGTACACCATTCAAATAAATAAATTCTACACATTGTCAATAATTACAAAAAATACTATTTACTGAAATAAAATTACTTATACAGATTACAATTATAAATAAAATTAATAATAAATAAAATATCATTTTTTAAAAAAACAATTAACATAATTTATATAATACAACAATTTAATCTAATATACATGCATCATTCATATAATTACCCTCATACTAAAGATATAAATTAATTATACGGTATAGTGATATAATTTAATATTTATTTATATAGATAATTTTCATATATATAATTACACATACTGAATATTATTACAAGTAAAATAATGAAAACCTACATATACAGTAAGATAAATTTAAAATAGTTATTTTTCTCAAATTATTAGAGTAATTTAATTCTTAAGAGAAATAACAAAAATAATTTATTAAAATTAATTAGAACTGTCTAATGTCTAAATAAATTTGTACCCAAGATAAGTTAATAAATTAAAATAAATGAAATAAATTCCCTAATAAATATAATTGCAAAAAACAAAATTAATAATTTACTCGCATTAAAAATAATTACAACTAATTCATTACCTAAAATAATACTAACACGAACAAAATTACTAGCACTCAATATAATTATATTTGTATTTTCCAATATTTATTTAAATACACCATTCAAATAAATAAAATTTTCATATTTTGTATAATTATAAATATTGCTTTCAAATAATTTATACAATACATTAGTTTAATGTACTATATGTGAACCACTACTTGCCCTCAATAGAATAATTATAAATAAAATTATAGTTCTATTATCTAATAATTACTCATGTACACCATTCAAATAAATAAATTTTACACACTGAAAATAACTATAAAAAATACAATTTACTGAAATAAAATTACTTATGCAGATTATAATTATAAATAAAATTAATAATAAATAAAATAATATTTTTTCATAAAATAATTAAGATAATTTATATATTACAATAATTTAATCTAATATACATGCACCATTCAAATAATTAAACTCATACTAAAAATATAAATTAATTATATAGTATAGTAATATAATTTAATATTTATTTGTGTAGATAATTTTCATATAAATAAATTACACATATTGAATATTATTACAAGTAAAATAATGAAAACCTACATATACACTAAGATAAATTTAAAGTAATTAATTAAATATTATGACCAATAAATTAAGTATTGAAATTAAATTTATTGATTTGAAGGTGTACGTAAAGTAGTGTGCATCATTTTATTTATTTAAATAGTATATATGAACAAAAATATTTATTATTTTTAAACGTTGTTTATTCTATATAAGTAGTTGATAAAATTATGATATTGGAAATAGACTTCTCTTAGTGTATATTTTAGAATTTTGTCATTTTATTTATTCAATATGTGTAATTTATTGATTTCATTGTTGTACGTATATTTAGGATATTTTTCATTATATTTAATATAAGTTTTTTATTTATTTAAATGGTGTATGTGAACAAGCATTTATTATTCATTTACTCTGTATATTCTATGAGTAAAGTAAATAAAATTTATTTTTTAAAAAATGTATACATTATGTATTTTAATTTGTGTTTTAATTTTTTGAAAATTTCAAGTTACAAAGTGTATTTTCTTGCATTGTATTATTTTATTTTGAAAAATATTATTTAGTTAAATTACAATATAACTAAAATATAGTATATTCTATGAGTATTTTATTTATTTAGTATGAGTAATTTATTGATTTGAAGGTGTACGTAAACTAGTGTGTATCATTTTATTTATTTAAATAGTATATGTGAACAAAAATATCTATTATTTTTTAATATTGTATATTCTATATAAGTAGCGGATAAAATTATGATAATGGAAATAAATTTCTCTTAGTGTGCATTTTACAATTTTGTTATTTTATTTATTTAATATGAGTAATTTATTGATTTGAATGTTGTACGTATATTTTGGATTTTGTTCAATATGAAATTTTATAATTTTATTTATCATTATAATTAATATAAATGTTTTTTTATTTAAATGGTGTATGTGAACAAGTATTTATTGTTTATTTACTATGTATATTCTATGAGTAAATAAAATAAAATTTATAATTTAAAAAATGTAAACATTGTTTATTTTGATTTGTGTTTTAATTTTTTGATAACTTCAAATTACAAAGTGTATTTTCTTGCATTGTATTATTTTATTTTGAAAATTATTATTAAGTTAAATTACAATATAACTAAAATATGATGTATATGATTTGAACTCCCTAAAATAAATAAACCCCCGTTCCATACAACAAAAGAAATAAGTTTGGGGGTAATCTAAGATCAAAAAGAAGAAAAATAGGATATTCAATAAGGAAAAATGAAGGAATTGATGAAGAAGTCGGTGCTTATTCAAAAATGTTCTAGCATAATTGTGTAAAATGGGCAATTTTTAGCTACAATTTTTCATATTTTCCCATCATTACCCAAGCCTCACAATACAAGATTTGGAAGTCTTTTCGATCTTTGATGCTATGATCTACAATAATAAATACTTAGGTTATTAGTAAAGTGATGACTAATAAGTAATAGTAAATAATAATCGTATTAAATAATTATCATAACTAATAAATAATAATAATATTGAATAAATATCATAACAGAACTTTAGTAGAGAAAAGTTTAAAGAGTAAAGAAAAAAATAGTACAACAACACACAAATTTATGGCAAAAACTCATCTTAACGTGTACATATGATAATAAAAATTAATTATATTCACATTAATTAAATATTATGACCAATAAATTAAGTATTGAAATTAAATTTATTGATTTGAAGGTGTACGTAAAGTAGTGTGCATCATTTTATTTATTTAAATAGTATATATGAACAAAAATATTTATTATTTTTAAACGTTGTTTATTCTATATAAGTAGTTGATAAAATTATGATATTGGAAATAGACTTCTCTTAGTGTATATTTTAGAATTTTGTCATTTTATTTATTCAATATGTGTAATTTATTGATTTCAATGTTGTACGTATATTTAGGATATTTTTCATTATATTTAATATAAGTTTTTTATTTATTTAAATGGTGTATGTGAACAAGCATTTATTATTCATTTACTCTGTATATTCTATGAGTAAAGTAAATAAAATTTATTTTTTAAAAAATGTATACATTATGTATTTTAATTTGTGTTTTAATTTTTTGAAAATTTCAAGTTACAAAGTGTATTTTCTTGCATTGTATTATTTTATTTTGAAAAATATTATTTAGTTAAATTACAATATAACTAAAATATAGTATATTCTATGAGTATTTTATTTATTTAATATGAGTAATTTATTGATTTGAAGGTGTACGTAAACTAGTGTGTATCATTTTATTTATTTAAATAGTATATGTGAACAAAAATATTTATTATTTTTTAATATTGTATATTCTATATAAGTAGCGGATAAAATTATGATAATGGAAATAAATTTCTCTTAGTGTGCATTTTACAATTTTGTTATTTTATTTATTTAATATGAGTAATTTATTGATTTGAATGTTGTACGTATATTTTGGATTTTGTTCAATATGAAATTTTATAATTTTATTTATCATTATAAATAATATAAATGTTTTTTTATTTAAATGGTGTATGTGAACAAGCATTTATTGTTTATTTACTATGTATATTCTATGAGTAAATAAAATAAAATTTATAATTTAAAAAATGTAAACATTGTTTATTTTGATTTGTGTTTTAATTTTTTGATAACTTCAAATTACAAAGTGTATTTTCTTGCATTGTATTATTTTATTTTGAAAATTATTATTAAGTTAAATTACAATATAACTAAAATATGATGTATATGATTTGAACTCCCTAAAATAAATAAACCCCCGTTCCATACAACAAAAGAAATAAGTTTGGGGGTAATCTAAGATCAAAAAGAAGAAAAATAGGATATTCAATAAGGAAAAATGAAGGAATTGATGAAGAAGTCGGTGCTTATTCAAAAATGTTCTAGCATAATTGTGTAAAATGGGCAATTTTTAGCTACAATTTTTCATATTTTCCCATCATTACCCAAGCCTCACAATACAAGATTTGGAAGTCTTTTCGATCTTTGATGCTATGATCTACAATAATAAATACTTAGGTTATTAGTAAAGTGATGACTAATAAGTAATAGTAAATAATAATCGTATTAAATAATTATCATAACTAATAAATAATAATAATATTGAATAAATATCATAACAGAACTTTAGTAGAGAAAAGTTTAAAGAGTAAAGAAAAAAATAGTACAACAACACACAAATTATGGCAAAAACTCATCTTAACGTGTACATATGATAATAAAAATTAATTATATTCACATTAATTAAATATTATGACCAATAAATTAAGTATTGAAATTAAATTTATTGATTTGAAGGTGTACGTAAAGTAGTGTGCATCATTTTATTTATTAAATAGTATATATGAACAAAAATATTTATTATTTTTAAACGTTGTTTATTCTATATAAGTAGTTGATAAAATTATGATATTGGAAATAGACTTCTCTTAGTGTATATTTTAGAATTTTGTCATTTTATTTATTCAATATGTGTAATTTATTGATTTCAATGTTGTACGTATATTTAGGATATTTTTCATTATATTTAATATAAGTTTTTTATTTATTTAAATGGTGTATGTGAACAAGCATTTATTATTCATTTACTCTGTATATTCTATGAGTAAAGTAAATAAAATTTATTTTTTAAAAAATGTATACATTATGTATTTTAATTTGTGTTTTAATTTTTTGAAAATTTCAAGTTACAAAGTGTATTTTCTTGCATTGTATTATTTTATTTTGAAAAATATTATTTAGTTAAATTACAATATAACTAAAATATAGTATATTCTATGAGTATTTTATTTATTTAGTATGAGTAATTTATTGATTTGAAGGTGTACGTAAACTAGTGTGTATCATTTTATTTATTTAAATAGTATATGTGAACAAAAATATTTATTATTTTTTAACGTTGTATATTCTATATAAGTAGCGGATAAAATTATGATATTGGAAATAAACTTCTCTTAGTGTATATTTTAGAATTTTGTCATTTTATTTATTAATATGAGTAATTTATTGATTTCAATGTTGTACGTATATTTAGAATTTTGTTCAATATGAAATTTTATAATTTTATTTTTCATTATATTTAATATAAGTATTTTATTTATTTAAATGGTGTGTGTTAACAGTATTTATTATTTATTTACTTTGTATATTGTATGAGTAATTAAAATAAAATTTATAATTTAAATTTTTTTTAGATTGTATATTTTATTTTGTGTTTCACTTTTTTGAAAATTTCAAGTTACAAAGTGTATTTTCTTGCATTGTCTTCTTTTATTTTAAAAAATAGTATTTTAGTTACATTCCAATATAACTAAAAAATAGTATATTCTATGTGTATTTTATTTATTTAGTATGAATAATTTATTGATTTGAAGGTATACGTAAAGTAGTGTGTATCATTTTATTTATTTAAATACTATATATGAACAAAAATATTTATTATTTTTTAACATTGTATATTCAATATAAGTAGATGATAAAATTATGATATAGGAAACAAACTTCTCTTACTATATATTTTAGAATTTTAACATTTTATTTATTTAATATGAGTAATTTATTGATTTCAATGTTGTACGTATATTTAGAATTTTGTTCAATATGAAATTTTGTAATTTTATTTTTCATTATATTTAATATAAGTATTTTATTTTTTTAAATGGTGTGTGTTAACAGTATATATTATTTATTTACTTTGTATATTCTATGAGTAATTAAAATAAAATTTAAAATTTAAAATTTTTTATATTGTATATTTTATTTTGTGTTTTAATGTTTTGAAAATTTCAAGTTACAAAGTGTATTTTCTTAAATTGTCTTCTTTTATTTTGAAAAATAGTATTTTAGTTACATTACAATATAACAAAAAAATAGTATATTCTATGTGTATTTTATTTATTTAGTATGAGTAATTTAATTATTTGAAGGTGCACATAAGGTAGTGTGCATCATTTTATTTATTTAAATAGTATATGTGAACAAAAATATTTATTATTTTTTAACATTGTATATTCTATATAAGTAGTTGATAAAATTATGATATTAGAAATAAACTTCTGTTAGTGTATATTTAGAATTTTATCATTTTATTTATTTAATATGAGTAATTTATTGATTTCAATGTTGTACGTATATTTAGAATTTTGTTCAATATGAATTTTGTAATTTTATTTTTCATTATATTTAATATAAGTATTTTGTTTATTTAAATGGTGTATGTGAGCAAGCATTTAATATTTATTTACTATGTATTTTCTATGAGTAAATAAAATAAAATTTATAATTTAAAAAATGTGTATGTTTTATATTTTATTTTGTGTTTTACTTGTTTGAAAATTTCAAGTTACAAAGTGTATTTTTTTACATTGTATTATTTTCTTTTGAAAGATATTATTTAGTTAAGTTACAATATAACTAAAATATAGTGTATTCTATGAGTATTTTATTTATTTAGTATGAGTAATTTATTGATTTGAAGGTGTACGTAAAGTAGTGTGTAGCATTTTATTTGTTTAAATAGTATATGTGAACAAAAATATTTATTATTTTTTAATATTGTATATTCTATATAAGTAGTTGATAAAATTATGATATTGGAAATAAACTTCCGCTAGTGTATATTTAGAATTTTTTTATTTTATTTATTTAATATAAGTAGTTTATTTATTTCAATCTTGTACGTATATTTAGAATTTTGTTCAAAATAAAATTTTGTAATTTTATTTTTCATTATATTTATTATAAGTATTTTGTTTATTTAAATGGTGTATGTGAGCAAGCATTTATTATTTATTTACTATGTATTTTCTATGAGTAAATAAAATAAAATTTATAATTTAAAAAATGTATATATTTTATATTTTATTTTATGTTTTACTTGTTTGAAAATTTCAAGTTACAAAGTGTATTTTATTGCATTCTATTATTTTATTTTGAAAAACATTATTTAGTTAAATTACAATATAACTAAAATATAGTGTATTCTATTAGTATTTTATTTATTTAGTATGAGTAGTTTATTGATTTGAATGTGTACGTAAAGTAGTGTGTATCATTTTACTTGTTTAAATAGTATATGTGAACAAAAATATTTATTATTTTTTTAACATTGTATATTCTATATAAGCAGTTTATAAAATTATGATATTGGAAATACACTTCTCCTAATATGAGTAATTTATTAATGTTGTACATATATTTAAAATTTTCTTCAATATGAAATTTTGTAATTTTATTTGTTATTTATTTAATATAAGTATTTTATTTATTTAAATGGTGTGTGTTAACAGTATTTATTATTTATTTACTTTGTATATTCTATGAGTAATTAAAATAAAATTTATTATTTAAGAAATGTATAAATGATAAATTTTAATTTGTGTTTTAAGTTTTTGAAAATTTCAAGTTACCAAGTGTATTTTCTTGCATTGTATTATTTTATTTTGAAAATCGTTATTAAGCTAAATTATAATATAACTAAAATATAGTATATTGTATGAGTATTTTGTTTATTTAGTACGAGCAATTTATTGATTTCAATGTTGTACGTATATTTAGAATTTTGTTCAATATGAATTTTTGTAATTTTATTTTTCATTATATTTATTATAAGTATTTTATTTATTTAAATGGTGTGTGTTAACAGTATTTGTTATCTATTTACTTTGTATATTCTATGAGTGATTAAAATAAAATTTAAAATTTAAAATTTTTTATCTTGTATATTTTATTTTGTGTTTTAATGTTTTGAAAATTTCAAGTTACAAAGTGTATTTTCTTGCATTGTCTTCTTTTATTTTGAAAAATAGTATTTTAGTTACATTACAATATAACTAAAATATAGTATATTGTATGAGTATTTTGTTTATTTAATATCAGTAATTTATTGGTTTCAATGTTGTACGTATATTTAGAATTTTGTTCAATATGAAATTTTGTAATTTTATTTTTCATTATATTTAATATAAGTATTTTGTTTATTTAAATGGTGTATGTGAGCAAGCATTTATTATTTATTTACTATGTATTTTCTATGAGTAAATAAAATAAAATTTATAATTTAAAAAATGTATATATTTTATATTTTATTTTGTGTTTTACTTGTTTGAAAATTTCAAGTTACAAAGTGTACTTTATTGCATTCTATTATTTTATTTTGAAAAACATTATTTAGTTAAATTACAATATAACTAAAATATAGTGTATTCTATTAGTATTTTATTTATTTAGTATGAGTAGTTTATTGATTTGAAGGTGTACGTAAAGTAGTGTGTATCATTTTACTTGTTTAAATAGTATATGTGAACAAAAATATTTATTATTTTTTAACATTGTATATTCTATATAAGCAGTTTATAAAATTATGATATTGGAAATACACTTCTCCTAATATGAGTAATTTATTAATGTTGTACATATATTTAAAATTTTCTTCAATATGAAATTTTGTAATTTTATTTGTTATTATATTTAATATAAGTATTTTATTTATTAAATGGTGTGTGTTAACAGTATTTATTATTTAATTACTTTCTATATTCTATGAGTAACTAAAATAAAATTTATTATTTAAGAAATGTATAAATTATAAATTTTAATTTGTGTTTTAAGTTTTTGAAAATTTTAAGTTATCAAGTGTATTTTCTTGCATTGTATTATTTTATTTTAAAAATTATTATTATGCTAAATTACAATATAACTAAAATGTAGTGTATTCTATGTGTATTTTATTTATTTAGTATGAATAATTTATTGATTTGAAGGTGTACGTAAGTAGTGTGTATCATTTTATTTGTTTAAATAGTATTTGTGAACAAAAATATTTATTATTTTTTAACATTGTATATTCTGTATAAGTAGTTGATAAAATTATGATATTGGAAATAAACTTCTCTTAGTATATATTTTAGAATTTTATAAGTTTATTTATTTAATATGAGTAATTTATTGATTTCAATATTGTGCGTATATTAGAATTTCGTTCATTATGAAATTTTATAATTTTATTTTTCATTATATGTAATATAAGTATTTTGTTTATTTAAATGGTGTATGTGAGCAAGCATTTATTATTTATTTACTATGTATTTTCTATGAGTAAATAAAATAATATTTATAATTTAAAAAACATATATATTATATTTTATTTTGTGTTTTACTTGTTTGAAAATTTAAAGTTACAAAGTGTATTTTCTTACATTGTATTATTTTATTTTAAAAAATATTATTTAGTTAAATTACAATAAAACTAAAATATAGTATATTGTATGAGTATTTTATTTATTCAGCTGAGTAATTTATTAATTTGAAAGGCACACATAAATTAGTGTCCACCATTTTGTTTATTTAAATAGTGCATGCGAACACAAATATTTATTATTTATTTACAATGCATATTCTATATAAATAGTTGATTAAATTATGATATAGGAAACAAACTTCTCTTACTGTATATTTTAGAATTTTAACATTTATTTATTTAATATGAGTAATTAATTGATTTCAATGTTGTACGTATATTTAAAATTTTGTTCAATATGAAATTTTGTAATTTTATTTTTCATTATATTTATTATAAGTATTTTATTTATTTAAATGGTGTGTGTTAACAATATTTATTATTTATTTACTTTGTATATTCTATGAGTAATTAAAATAAAATTTATAATTTAAAAAAAATTATATTGTATATTTTATTTTGTGTTTTAATGTTTTGAAAATTTCAAGTTACAAAGTGTATTTTCTTGCATTGTCTTCTTTTATTCTGAAAATAGTATTTTAGTTACATTACAATATAACTAAAAAATAATATATTCTATGTGTATTTTATTTATTTAGTATGAGTAATTTATTGATTTGAAGGTGTACGTAAAGTAGTGTGTATCATTTTATTTATTTAAATAGTATATGTGAACATAAATATTTATTATTTTTTAACATTGTATATTCTATATAAGTAGTTGATAAAATCATGATATTGAAATAAATTTCTGTTAGTGTATATTTTAGAATTTTATCATTTTATTTATTTAATATTAGTAATTTATTGATTTCAATGTTGTACGTATATTTAGAATTTTGTTCAATATGAAATTTTGTAATTTTATTTTTCATTATATTTAATATAAGTATTTTATTTATTTAAATGGTGTATGTGAGCAAGCATTTAATATTTATTTACTATGTATTTTCTATGAGTAATAAAATAAAATTTATAATTTAAAAAATGTCCATATTTTATATTTTATTTTGTGTTTTACTTGTTTGAAAATTTCAAGTTACAAAGTGTATTTTCTTACATTGTATTATTTTATTTTGAAAGATATTATTTAGTTAAGTTACAATATAACTAAAATATAGTATATTCTATCAGTATTTTATTTATTTAGTATGCGTAAATTATTGATTTGAAGGTGTACGTAAACTAGTGTGTATCATTTTACTTGTTTAAATAGTATATGTGAACAAAAATATTTATTATTTTTTAACATTGTATCTATATAAGTAGTTGATAAAATTATGATATTGGCAATAAGCTTCTCTTAGTGTATATGTTAAAATTTTATCATTTTATTTATTTAATAAGAGTAATTTATTGATTTCAATGTTGTACGTATATTTAGAATTTTGTTCAATATAAATTTTGTAATTTTATTTTTCATTATATTTAATATAAGTATTTTATTTATTTAAATGGTGTGTGTTAACAGTATTTGTTATTTATTTACTTTGTATATTCTATGTGTAATTAAAATGAAATTTAAAATTTAAAATTTTTTATATTGTATATTTTATTTTGTGTTTTAATGTTTTGAAAATTTCAAGTTACAAAGTGTATTTTCTTGCATTGTCTTCTTTTATTTTAAAAAAATAGTATTTTAGTTACATTACAATATAACTAAAATATAGTGTATTCTATGAGTATTTTATTTATTTTGTATGAGTAATTTATTGATTTGAAGTTGTATGTAAGTAGTGTGTAGCATTTTATTTGTTTAAATAGTATATGTGAACATAAATATTTATTATTTTTTAATATTGTATATTCTATATAAGTAGTTAATAAAATTATGATATTGGAAATAACTTCTGTTAGTGTATATTTTAGAATTTTTTTATTTTATTTATTTAATATAAGTAATTTATTTATTTCAATGTTGTACGTATATTTAGAATTTTGTTCAAAATGAAATTTTGTAATTTTATTTTTCATTATATTTAATATAAGTATTTAGTTTATTTAAATGGTGTATGTGAGAAAGCTTTTATTTTTTTTATTTTCTATGTATTTTCTATGAGTAAATAAAATAAAATTTATAATTTAAAAAATGTATATATTTTATATTTTATTTTGTGTTTTACTTGTTTGAAAATTTGAAGTTACAAAGTGTAATTTCTTACATTGGTATTATTTTATTTTGAAAAATATTATTTAGTTAAATTACAATGAAACTAAAATATAGTATATTGTATGAGTAATTTTATTTATTAGCAGAGTAATTTATTAATTTGAAAGGCGCACATAAATTAAGTGTCCACCATTTTGTTATTTAAATAGTGCATGCGAACACAAATATTTATTATTTATTTACAATGCATATTCTATATAAATAGTTGATTAAATTATGATATAGGAAACAAACTTCTCTTACTGTATATTTAAAATTTTATCATTTTTTATTTATTTAATATGAGTAATTTATTGATTTCAATGTTGTACGTATATTTAGAATTTTGTTCAACATGAAATTTTGTAATTTTATTTTTCATTATATTTAATAAAAGTATTTTATTTATTTAAATGGTGTGTGTTAACAGTATTTGTTATCTATTTACTTTGTATATTCTATGAGTAATTAAAATAAAATTTACAATTTAAAAAAAAATTATATTGTGTAATTTTATTTTGTGTTTTAATGTTTTGAAAATTTCAAGTTACAAAGTGTATTTTCTTGCATTGTCTTCTTTTTATTTTGAAAAATAGTATTTTAGTTACATTACAATATAACTGAAATATAGTATATTCTATGTGTATTTTATTTATTTAGTATGAGTAATTTATTGATTTGAAGGTGTACGTAAAGTATGTGTAACATTTATTTATTTAAATAGTATATGTGAACATAAATATTTATTATTTTTTAACATTGTATATTCTATATAAGTAGTTGATAAAATCATGATATTGGAAATAAACTTCTGTAGTGTATATTTTAGAATTTTAATTTTTTATTTATTTAATATGAGTAATTTATTGATTTGAATATTGTCGTATATTTAGGATTTTGTTCAATATAAATTTTTTTAATTTTGTTTATCATTATAATTAATATAAATATTTTTTTATTTAAATGGTGTAATTAGAACAAGTGTTATTATTTATTTACTATGTATATTCTATGAGTAAATAAAATAAAATTTATAATTAAAAAATGTAAACATTGTATATTTTAATTTGTGTTTTAATTTTTGAAAATTTCAAGTTACAAAGTGTAATTTCTTGCTTTGTATTATTTTATTTTGAAAATTATTATTAAGTTAAATTACAATATAACTAAAATATTGATTTGAGGGTGTAAGTAATTTATTGATTTGAAGGTGTACGTAAAATCGTGTGTATCATTTTATTTATTTAAATATTATATGTGAACACAAATATTTACCTTTAAAATAACTATTACATATTATTTATTTATGTTTTTAATTTGGATTTCATTTTATTAGATTTTAAAATTTTAAAATGCTTATATTTTTTAGTTATTGTGCTCGTAAAATTTTGTATATACTATTAAACTAAATTTTACAATATAATAAAAAAATTTACTTTTAAAATAATGAATACATGTTATTTATTTCTATTTTTATCTTATTTTTTATTTTAAAATTTTAATTCTTTTATATTTTTGAGTTAATTACTAAACAATTTAGTATATATTTTAAAATTTTATTACAGTATACAATTAATTAAATTTTTAAAATCTACTAAATTGCCTCTCAGAGTGACAATAAGCTAAAAGATAGAAAAAATGTGTTTTTATTAGTTTTCAGAATATTCATATATTGTTTAGTTACACTAAATAAAAACTATCTAATACTATCTCAACAGAACCGTAATAAAAATACTTTGAAAACATTTCTTACATATTATTTAATTTTGTATTTAAAATGATTTCATTTTCTTCAATTTTATTTATTTTTTTAAATATTTGTATTTGGAGTACTTATTCACGTAAAATTTAGTATATACATTTAAATTAAATAGCGTAAAATAAAAAAAATCTTTAATTATACTCTCAACATTAATGTATAGGATTTGGTATTCAAAGTAGAAACTATTTAATACTATCGATTAAATTAAGTTTGCTTTTGAAATATTGGAATACTTTATTTATTTAAATATAATTTTTAATTCTTTTTATTAAATTTTAAAATATTTAAATATTTCTATTTTCGTGGTGATGTGCTAGTGTGTGTACTTTTAAATTAAATTTTATAAAATATAAAAA
>JAGSPU010001072.1:0-15159 GCA_019321725.1 Paulownia fortunei
AAACTAAAGTTTTTTGGATTCTACATGTTTGAATGTAGAACACAAGAGAGTAGTACGAGGGGCGGGGCTGGCCTGATGCTGTGTACTGTGAAAACTTTAGTAGCAAAACTATGATTTCTTAGATTCCGCATTATAAAATACAAAACAGAAGAGAGATATTAGCCAAGTGGGTTGGGTTAAAAATTTATTAGAAAAATCTAGGATTTTTTGGACTATAAATCCTAAAATGCAGAACAAGAGTGGGAGAGTAACGAGAGCGTAGTGGCGGCCTTGGGTTTCTAGTATGAAAATTTCAGTAGCAAATACTGGGGTTGTTTAGGTTCTACATCATAAACTACTAAACACAAGAGGAAGAGGAAGCGAAAGGGTGGGGTGGCTTAGGGGTAATTTGTAAAACTTGCAGTTGCAAAAATTAAATTAGCATTTTTGTATCCATATCCCAAAGTACAGAACATATAAAAGTTGTTAGCGATAGGCTGGGGATAAATTTTCAATTGCGAAAACTAAAGTTTTTTGGATTCTACATATTTGAATATAGAACACAAGAGAAGAGTAGCGAGAGGCGGGGGTGCCTAGTGCTGTACTGTGAAATCTTTAGTAGCAAAACATGGTTTCTTAGATTCTGCATTATAAAATACAAAACACAAGAGAGATATTAGCAAGTGGTTGGGTTAAAATTTATTAGAATTTTTTGGACATAAATCCTAAAATGCGAACTAGAGCAAGTAAAAAGCAGTAAAAAAAAGTGAGACGAGAGGTAGATGTAGTGAGTGCGGCCTTGGATTTCTAGTATGAAAATTTCAGTAGCAAATACTGGGGTTGTTTAGGTTCTACATCATAAACAACTAAACACAAGAGGAAGAGGAGTGAAAGGGTGGGGTGGCTTAGGGTTTGTAATGTAAAACTTCAGTAGCAAAAATTAGCATTTTTTGGATTCTATATCCCAAAGTACACAACATATAAAAGTTGTTAGCGACAGTGTGGGAAAAATTTCAATTGCAAAAACTAAAGTTTTTTGGATTCTACATATTTGAATACAGAACACAAGAGAGAGTAGCGAGAGGCGGGGGTGGCCTAGTGCTTGTACTGTGAAAACTTTAGTAGCAAAACTATGGTTTCTTAGATTCCGCATTATAAAATACAAAACACAAGAGAGATATTAGCAAGTGGGTTGGGTTAAAATTTTATTAGGATTTTTTGGACTATAAATCCTAAAATGCAGAACAAGAGTGGAGAGTAACGAGAGGTAGTGGCGGCCTTGGATTTATAGTATGAAAATTTCAGTAGCAAATACTAGGGTTGTTTAGGTTCTACATCATAAACAACTAAACACAAGAGGAAGAGGAGCGAAAGTGTGGGTGTGGCTTAGGGTTTGTAATGTAAAACTTTCAGTACAAAAATTAGCATTTTTTGGATTCTTTATCCCAAGTATACAACATATAAAAGTTGTTAGCGACAGGGTGGGGAAAAATTTCAATTGCGAAAACTAAAGTTTTTTGGATTCTACATATTTGAATACAAAAACAAGAGAGAGTAGCGAGGGCGCGGGGTGGCCTTGTGCTTGTACTGTGAAAACTTATAGTAGCAAAACTATGGTTTCTTAGATTCCGTCTTATAAAATAACAAAACACAAGAGAGATATTAGCAAGTGGGTTGGGTTAAAAATTTATTAGCAAAATCCAGGATTTTTTGGACTATAAATCCTAAAATGCAGAACAAGAGTGGGAGAGAGTAACGAGAGGGTAGTGACGGCCTTGGATTTATAGTATGAAAATTTCAGTAGCAAATACTCGAGTTGTTTAGGTTCTACATCATAAACAACTAAACACAAGAGGAAGAGGAGCGAAAGGTGGGGTGGCTTAGGGTTTGTAATGTAAAACTTTCAGTAGCAAAAATTAGCATTTTTTGGATTCTATATCCCAAAGTACACAACATATAAAAGTTGTTAGCGACAGGGTGGGGATAAAATTTCAATTGCGAAAACTAAAGTTTTTTGAATTCTAACAAATTGAATACAGAACACAAGAGAGAGTAGCGAGGGGCGGGGGTGGCCTAGTGCTTGTACTGTGAAAACTTTAGTAGCAAAACTATGGTTCTTAGATTCCGTATTATAAAATACAAAACACAAGAGAGATATTAGCAAGGGGGTTGGGTTACAAATTTATTAGCAAAATCCAGGATTTTTTGGACTATAAATCACAAAACGCAGAACAAGAGTGGGAGAGTAACGAGAGGGTAGTTGCGGCCTTGGGTTTATAGTATGAAAATTTCAGTAGCAAATACTCGGGTTGTTTAGGTTTTACATCCAAAACAACTAAACACAAGAGGAAGAGGAGCGAAAGGGTGGGGGTGGCTTAGGGTTTGTAATGCAAAACTTTCAGTAGCAATAATTAGCATTTTTTGGATTCTATATCCTAAAGTACACAACATATAAAAGTTGTTAGCGATAGGGTGGGTATAGAATTTCAATTGCGAAAACTAAAGTTTTTTGGATTCTACATATTTGAATACAGAACACAAGAGAGAGTAGCGAGAGGCGGGGGTGGCCTAGTGCTTGTACTGTGAAAACTTTAGTAGCAAAACTATGGTTTCTTAGATGCCGTATTATAAAATACAAATTACAAGAGATATATTAGCAAGTGGGTTGGGTTAAAATTTTATTAGGATTTTTTGGACTATAACTCCTAAATTGCATAACAAGAGTGGGAGAGTAACGAGAGGGTAGTGCGGCCTTGGATTTATAGTATGAAAATTTCAGTAGCAAATACTAGGGTTGTTTAGGTTCTACATCAGAACCAACTAAACACAAGAGGAAGAGGAGCGAAAGGGTGGGGGTGGCTTAGGGTTTGTAATGTAAAACTTTCAGTAGCAAAAATTAGCATTTTTTGGATTCTTTATCCCAAAGTATACAACATATAAAAGTTGTTAGCGACAGGGTGGGGAAAAATTTTAAATTGCAAAAACTAAAGTTTTATGGAATGTACATATTTGAATATAGAACACAAGAGAGAGTAGCGAGGGGCGGGGTGGCCTGGTGCTTGTACTGTGAAAACTTTAGTTGTAAAACTATGGTTTCTTAGATTCCGCATTATAAAATACAAAACACAAGAGAGATATTAGCAAGTGGGTTGGGTTAAAAATTTATTAGCAAAATCTAGGATTTTTTGGACTATAAATCCTAAAATGCAGAACAAGAGTGGGAGAGTAACGAGAGGGTAGTTGCGGCCTTAGGTTTATAGTATGAAAATTTCAGTAGCAAATACTCGAGTTGTTTAGGTTCTACATCATAAACAACTAACACAAGAGGAAGAGGAGCGAAAGGGTGGGGGTGGCTTAGGGTTTGTAATGTAAAACTTTCTAGTAGCAATAATTACCATTTTTTGGATTCTATTCCCAAAGTACACAAAACATATAAAAGTTGTTAGCGACAGTGTGGGGAAAATTTTTCAATTGCAAAAACTAAAATTTTTTGGATTCTACATAATTGAATGTAGAACACAAGAGAGAGTAACGAGGGGTAAGGTTGGCCTGGTGCTTGTTCAGTGAAAACTTTAGCAGCAAAACAATGGTTTCTTAGATGCCGTATTATAAAATACAAATTACAAGAGAGATATTAGCAAGTGGGTTGGGTTAAAATTTTATTAGCAAAATTTAGGATTTTTTGGACTATAAACCCTAAAATGCAGAACAAGAGTGGTATTTATTAATTATGTGATTTAGGGTTATTCTATTTTTATTGCATCAGTTTCACCTTACTGAGAGCCTTTAGCTCATTAGATTCATGTGATGCATGTGGAAATGTACAGGTTTAGAGGTTGATTGAGTGTTTAGAGCGATCGATAGAGATTTGTTCATATGCCATGCTTTGAGTTGTTTTGTATCATATTTTGAAAACTCTGTTTTATTTTTAAATAAGCCGCTCTGTTATGGTTTTTCTAAACAGATGTACTCAAATTTGATATATGTATATGGTGTGTTTAAAACAATTCAAGCTCTTTCTCTTATAGCTCAAAATGGGAACTTTTATTAAAATCATAACTCTAGTATTGATGAAAAATTAACATTTCTTGACTTAACTGTATCAGTTTGTTTAGGCTCTGCAGATAGGTTAAGGGATGTTACACCATTGTATGTTCCTATAGGACTAATAAAAAGGGCAATGGCTAAATGATTCAAAGATGTACTCAATGGCCCGATTCATTAGATTTGGGTTGATTCTAATATGATGCAATTTTATAAGGGTACAAAAACAAGAAATCTTTTCAATTTGTCCATTTCAACATGTAGATTGATTTGGGTATGCGGAAAGCCTGCAAATTTTCTAATTTCAGTATGTTGTGTTACCAAATAAAGATTCTCCAATAAAGGGTAAATAACTTGCCAATTTTCAAGACAATAAATAGACATTTAATTGCTTCAATGATTGTAAGGGATTGACTTTCCTTATTTTCTTTGTAAATATTTTTAGACAATTAATTGTCATTTACTTTCTTGATTGCAAGGGATGACCTTCCATATTTTCTTTTCATATTATTTGACATTTTACTTCCTTGATTGTACGGATTAGTTGTCATGGATTTGTTTTATTGTTTTTCAAGTTATTTAGTAATTCAGTTGTATAAGCCAATGTAATCCTAAGAGAAAATGATTAACGATTGAAATAATATTTGTGAGATTTTTCCTCTTAGATTCTTCAAAGAACTATTTTCTTAACTTCTCAAAATTCTTCTTGTGGCGTTCATCTTTGACCTATCATTCACAATCTTTTTCATCTATCTTGAGTGTGACATCTACCCAAATTTCTTATGCCCTTATTTTTTATCTCTGAATAGATATAATGGGTAAACGTCATCGTTCTTACAAGATTGTGAAGCTAAATTTAAGACGATCCTAAGAAAAATACTATTATGGACGTTCGGTTCTCTTTTTTCATAATGAGGTTTGTATCATTTACGGATGAGAATAATGGAGCATCATCAAATAATCCACTTGTAATTCTCAATTCTCTGCTACATAGCCAATAATAAGCATTTTGCATCCAATCAATATGCATTATCGAATTATGGCATACAAATAGCATGACTGCACGAACATGAATAATTGTTATTATATGCTTCAGTTATGCTTTAACATGCATTAGTACATGAAATATGAGATCAAACTTTTGTTTCTTGATTTAACATATTCCTTAAGTGCCTTTTCGTAGTGAAAAGCTCGGTATCTTGATTAAGGAAGATTGATGTGTTGAATGGCCATGAGATGAATTATTTGTATTGCTTCATACTAGTTATATGCTAAAGTGATTAATTGTCTAAATATTTACTTGAAATATGTTACATTTGGCTAAGAACTAAAAGTATGCCAACTTGTGCAATTTGATTGGTTGGTTGACTAGGTTGCATGGAATCATCCTAAACCGCATTGCACTTGATTATAACACCAAAGCATCAATTTTTGTCATCTCCCTAGCCCATAAACGTGGCTTTTGGCATGAGAAGATACCAAGCATGATGCAATCAATTATAGCCCTCCACTTACCTCTCTTTGAAAGGTTAAAGAAATCATTTTCATCCATATTTCTTGTGGAAGCACCTCAAAAATGATCAGCCCTTGTTCTCCTAAGTTACTCCCTAATTTCTACACTCTCATACTCACAAAAATTGAATTCAATCCGTAGGAATCCATATAACACAAACTAGAACAAGTTTCCACCATTTTAAGCTTGAAAATCGTTGATTTTGAAGCTTAATTCCAACTTACTCAAGGTATATCTTTTTCAATGTTGCTTATGATGAATTTGTAGTATTTTGGATGGTTACATGTTTTAGTATGTTTTGTATGATTGAAAACTTAAGTAAGTTACACTTGAAGCCAAAACCAAGCTAGTTAAGCTAGTTTTTAGCAAAATTGATAGTCTTGTGAAATTGTTTAATACTTGTTTCTATTGATTTTGTAATGCTTATATTGTGTTTGAAGGTGCCTACAAATGATTGTGAACAATAGTAATTAGTTTGCTTAATTGAAGGTTATAATCAATTTAAGTTAGAACCAAGTTTACGTCATTTTAATTCGGATTGTGTTCATGTTTTGTGGGCTGCCCTAATAATTATGTTTGAATTACTGGTTATTTAATGGCTGCCCTAATGTTTAATGTCTTGAATTAGTAGTAAAATATGGAGTGTGACATTTTTACTTAGCACAAAGTGGACTTGAGGTAAGTTGAAATTTTCATTTGCTGTAATCACAAGAATCATATAATTTTGTTCATGTTTTAATGTGATTGTTATTATTTGTCAAATGATGTAATGTTTGATGCATTTATGGTTCATGAAGCATGACACCATTAAGAATGTAATGAGGTTTTTGAAAAGGTAGTATGGTACTTGATTGATGTCGGGCAGACAAGGAACGCAGGAGGGACCAGTGGACCCAACAAATGGTGGCAAATACTTGATGTTGAAAAACCGGTATAGAAAAGCCCCAATGAATGATATAGAATACAGCTAATACCTGAGGTTGAAAGACCAAGTATGGAAACCACGTATTAGTTCTCTTAATGGTCGATCATTATCAACAGGTTCCGAAAACCACGGTCTATCGCTATTAGTTAGGTACCACACTTCAAGGGCCCTAAAGAATGATTTATGAATGAAAGTTATTATTCTCATCATTAATTGATACGAACCTCACAATGAAAAAAGAGACCCGAAAAACCATAATAGTATTTTTCTTATGATCGTCTTAATTTAGCTTCACAATCTTGCATGAATGATATCTTCACCCATTATAAATTCAAAGATAAGAAAACAAAGGTATAAAAATTTGGGCAGACATCACACTCAAGATTGATGAGCAAGATTGTGATTGATGAATGCCACAAGAAGAATATTGATAAGTTAAGTTAAGAAAATAGTTCATTGAAGAACCAAAGAGGAAAAGTCTCACAAATATTATTTTAATCGTGAATCATTTTCTCTTAGGATTATATTGGCTTATACAGCCGAATTAATAAATAACTTTAAAAGAAAAAAAAACTAATCCAGGACAACTAATTCGTGAAATCAGGAATGTAAAATGTCTATAATAAATGTGAAGAAAATATGGAAGGTCAATCCCATGCAATAAAGAAATTAAATGGCAATTAAGTGTCTTGAAAAATATTTCAAAGAAAATAAGAAAAGTCAATCCTTACAATCAACGAAGAAGTTTAAATGCCAAATTATTGTCTTGAAATTGGACATGTAATTTTTCCTTAATTGGAGAGCCTTTATTTGATAACACAACATACTGAAAATTGAAAATTTGCAGGCTTTCCGCATACCCAAATCAATCTACATGCTGAAATGGACAAATTGTAAAGTTTTCCTTGTTTTGTACCCATATTAAATTGCATCATATTAGAATCAACTCGAATCTAATGAATCAGCCCATTAAGTGCATCTTTGAATCTTTTAATTTTGGGATTTATAGTCCAAAAAATCCTAGATTTTGCAAATAAAATTTTAACCCAACCCATTTGCTAATATTACTCTTGTAATTTGTATTTTATAATACGGCATCTAAGAAACCATAATTTTGCTACTAAACTTTTCACAGAACAAGAGTGGGAGAGTAACAAGAGGGTAGTGACGGCTTGGATTTATAGTATGAAAATTTCAGTAGCAAATACTAGGGTTGTTTAGGTTCTACATCATAAACAACTAAACATAAGAGGAAGAGGAGGAAAAGGTGGGTGTGGCTTAGGGTTTGTAATGTAAAACTTTCAGTAGCAAAAATTAGCATTTTTTGGTTCTATATCCCAAAGTACACAACATATAAAAGTTGTTAGCGACAGGGTGGGGATAAAATTTCAATTGCGAAAACTAAAGTTTTTTGGATTCTACATATTTAAATATAGAACACAAGAGAGAGTAGCGAGGGGCGGGGCTGGCCTAGTGCTTGTACTGTGAAAACTTTAGTAGCAAAACTATGGTTTCTTAGATTCCGCATTATAAAATACAAAACACAAGAGAGATATTAGCAAGTGGGTTGGGTTAAAATTTATTAGCAAAATCGAGGATTTTTTGGACTATAAATCCCAAAACGCAGAACAAGAGTGGGAGAGTAACGAGAGGGTAGTTGCGGCCTTGGGTTTATAGTATGAAAATTTCAGTAGCAAATACTCGGGTTGTTTAGGTTCTACATCCAAAACAACTAAACACAAGAGGAAGAGGAGCGAAAGGGTGGGGGTGGCTTAGGGTTTGTAATGCAAAACTTTCAGTAGCAATAATTAGCATTTTTTGGATTCTATATCCCAAAGTACACAACATATAAAAGTTGTTAGCGACAGTGTGGGGAAAAAATTTCAATTGCAAAAACTAATGTTTTTTGGATTCTACATATTTGAATGTAGAACACAAGAGAGAGTAACGAGGGGCGGGCGGGGCTGGTGCTTGTTCTGTGAAAACTTTAGTAGAAAACCTATGGTTTCATAGATGCCGTATTATAAAATACAAATTACAAAAGAGATATTAGCAAGAGGGTTAGGTTAAATTTTATTAGCAAAATTTAGGATTTTTTGGACTATAAACCCTAAAATGCAGAACAAGAGTGGTAGAGTAACGAGAGGGTAGTGGCGGCTTTGGATTTATAGTACGAAAATTTCAGTAGCAAATACTAGGGTTGTTTAGGTTCTACATCATAAACAACTAAACACAAGAGGAAGAGGAGGAAAAGGGTGAGGGTGGCTTATGGTTTGTAATATAAAACATTCAGTAACAAAAATTAGCATTTTTGGCATTCTATATCCCAAAGTACACAACATATAAAAGTTGTTAGCGACAGTGTGGGGAAAAAATTCAATTGTAAAAACTAAAGTTTTTTGGATTCTACATATTTGAATATAGAACACAAGAGAGAGTAACGAGGAGCGGGGCTGGCCTGGTGCTTGTTCTGTGAAAACGTTTAGTAGCAAAATTATGGTTAATTAGATGCCATATTATAAAATACAAATTACAAGAGAGATATTAGCAAGCGGGTTGGGATAAAATTTTTATTAGGATTTTTTGGACTATAAATCCTAAAATGCAGAACAAGAGTGGGAGAGTAACGAGAGGGTAGTGGCGGCCTTGGATTTATAGTATGAAAAATTTTAGTAGCAAATACTAGGGTTGTTTAGGTTCTACATCAGAACTAACTAAACACAAGAGGAAGAGGAGCGAAAGGGTGGGGGTGGCTTAGGGTTAGTAATGTAAAACTTTCAGTAGCAAAAATTAGCATTTTTTGGATTCTTATCCCAAAGTATACAACATATAAAAGTTGTTAGCGACAGGATGGGGAAAAATTTAAATTGCAAAAACTAAAGTTTTATGGATTCTACATATTTGAATATAGAACACAAGAGAGAGTAGCGAGGGGCGGGGCTGGCCTAGTACTTGTACTGTGAAAACTTTAGTAGCAAAACTATGGTTTCTTAGATTCCGCATTATAAAATACAAAACACAAGAGAGATATTAGCAAGTGGGTTGGGTTAAAATTTTATTAGCAAAATCCGGGATTTTTTGGACTATAAATCCTAAAATGCAGAACAAGAGTGGGACAGTAACGAGAGGGTAGTGACGGCCTTGGATTTATAGTATGAAAATTTCAGTAGCAAATACTCGGGTTGTTTAGGTTCTAGATCATAAACAACTAAACACAAGAGGAAGAGGAGCGGAAAAGGGTGGGGTGGCTTAGGGTTATAATGTAAAACTTTTGGTAGCAATAGTTAGCATTTTTTGGATTCTATATACCCCAAAGTACACACATATAAAAGTAGTTAGCGACAGTGTGGGGAAAAAATTTCAATTGCAAAAATTAAAGTTTTTTGAATTCTACATATTTGAATATAGAACACAAGAGAGAGTAACGAGGGGCTGGCCTGGCCTGGTGCTTGTTCTGTGAAAAGTTTAGTAGCAAAATTATGGTTTCTTAGATGCCGTATTATAAAATACAAATTACAAGAGAAATATTAGCAAGTGGGTTGGGTTAAAATTTTATTACCAAATCTAGGATTTTTTGGACTATAAATCCCAAAATGCAGAACAAGAGTGGGAGAGTAACGAGAGGGTAGTGACGGTCTTGGATTTATAGTATGAAAATTTCAGTAGCAAATACTAGGGTTGTTTAGGTTCTACATCATAAACAACTAAACATAAGAGGAAGAGGAGGAAAAGGGTGGGTGGTGGCTTAGGGTTTGTAATGTAAAATTTTCAGTAGCAAAAATTAGCATTTTTTGGATTCTATATCCCAAAGTACACAACATATAAAAGTTGTTAGCGACAGTGTGGGGAAAAAATTTCAATTGCAAAAACTAATGTTTTTTGGATTCTACATATTTGAATGTAGAACACACAAGAGAGAGAAACGAGGGGGGGCTGGCCTGGTGCTTGTTCTGTGAAAAGTTTAGTAGTAAAATTATGGTTAATTAGATGCCGTATTATAAAATACAAATTACAAGAGAGATATTAGCAAGCGGGTTGGGTTAAAATTTTATTAGCAAAATCTAGGATTTTTTGGACTATAAATCCCAAAATGCAGAACAAGAGTGGGAGAGTAACGAGAGGGTAGTGACGGCCTTGGATTTATAGTATGAAAATTTCAGTAGCAAATACTAGGGTTGTTTAGGTTCTACATCATAAACAACTAAACATAAGAGGAAGAGGAGCGAAAGGGTGGGGGTGGCTTAGGGTTTGTAATGCAAAACTTTCAGTAGCAAAAATTAGCATTTTTTGGATTCTATATCCCAATAGTACACAACATATAAAACTTGTTAGCGACAGGGTGGGGATAAAATTTCAATTGCGAAAACTAAGTTTTTTGGATTCTACATATTTGAATACAGAACACAAGAGAGAGTAGCGAGGGGCGGGGGTGGCCTAGTGCTTGTACTGTGAAAACTTTAGTAGAAACTATGGTTTCTTAGATTCCGCATTATAAAATAAAAACACAAGAGAGATATTAGCAAGTGGGTTGGGTTAAAAATTTAGTAGCAAAATTTATGATTTTTTGGACTATAAATCCAAAATGCAGAACAAGAGTGGAGAGTAACGAGAGGGTAGTGACGGCCTTGGATTTATAGTATGAAAATTTCAGTAGCAAATACTCGGGTTGTTTAGGTTCTACATCATAAACAACTAAACATAAGAGGAAGAGGAGGAAAAGGGTGGGGGTGGCTTAGGGTTTGTAATGTAAAACTTTCAGTAGCACTAATTAGCATTTTTTGGATTCTATATCCCAAAGTACACAACATATAAAAGTTGTTAGCGATAGGGTGGGGATAGAATTTCAATTGCGAAAAACTAAAGTTTTTTGGATTCTACATATTTGAATACAGAACACAAGAGAGAGTAGCGAGGGGCAGGGGTGGCCTAGTGCTTGTACTGTGAAAACTTTAGTAGCAAAACTATGGTTTCTTAGATGCCGTATTATAAAATACAAATTACAAGAGAGATATTAGCAATGGGTTGGGTTAAAATTTTATTAGGATATTTTTGGACTATAATTCTAAAATGCAGAACAAGAGCGGGGAGAGTAACGAGAGGGTAGTGCGGCTTTGGATTTATAGTATGAAAATTTCAGTAGCAAATACTAGGGTTGTTTAGGTTCTACATCAGAACCAACTAAACACAAGAGGAAGAGGAGCGAAAGGGTGGGGGTGGCTTAGGGTTTGTAATGTAAAACTTTCAGTAGCAAAATAGTTAGCATTTTTTGGATTCTATATCCCAAAGTACACAACATATAAAAGTTGTTAGCGACAGTGTGGGGAAAAAATTTCAATTGCAAAAACTAATGTTTTCGGATTCTACATATTTGAATGTAGAACACAAGAGAGAGTAACGAGGGGCGGGGCTGGCCGGTGCTTGTTCTGTGAAAACTTTAGTAGCAAAACTATGGTTTCTTAGATTCTGCATTATAAAATATAAAACACAAGAGAGATATTAGGAAGTGGGTTGGGTTAAAAATTTATTAGCAAAACCCAGGATTTTTTGGACTATAAATCCTAAAATGCAAAACAAGAATGGGAGAGTAACGAGAGGGTAGTGACGCCTTGGATTTATAGTATGAAAATTCAGTGGCAAATACTCGGGTTGTTTAGGATCTACATCATAAACAACTAAACACAAGAGGAAGAGAGCGAAAGGGTGGGGTTGGCTTAGGGTTTGTAATGTAAAACTTTCAGTAGCAATAATTAGCATTTTTTGGATTCTATATCCCAAAGTACAAAACATATAAAAGTTGTTAGCGACAGTGTGGGGAAAAAATTTCAATTGCAAAAACTAAAGTTTTTTGGATTCTACATATTTGAATATAGAACACAAGAGAGAGTAACGAGGGGCAGGGCTGGCCTGGTGCTTGTTCTGTGAAAAGTTTAGTAGCAAAATTATGGTTTCTTTGATTCCGCATTATAAAATACAAAACACAGAGAGATATTAGCAAGTGGGTTGGGTTAAAAATTTATTAGCAAAATAGGATTTTTTGGACTATAAATCCTAAAATGCAGAACAAGAGTGGGAGAGTAACGAGAGGGTAGTGGCGGCCTTGGATTTATAGTATGAAAATTTCAGTAGCAAATACTCGGGTTGTTTAGGTTCTACATCATAAACAACTAAACACAAGAGGAAGAGGAGCGAAAGGGTGGGGTGGCTTAGGGTTTGTAATGTAAAACTTTCAGTAGCAAAATTAGCATTTTTTGGATCTATATCCCAAAGTACACAACATATAAAAGTTGTTAGCGACAGGTGGGAAAAATTTTAATTGCAAAAACTAAAGTTTTTGGATTCTACATATTTGAATATAGAACACAAGAGAGAGTAGCGAGGCGCGGTGGCCTGGTGCTTGTACTGTGAAAACTTTAGTAGCAAAACTATGGTTTCTTAGATTCCGCATTATAAAATACAAAACACAAGAGAGATATTAGCAAGGTTGGGTTAAAAATTTATTAGCAAAATCAGGATTTTTTGGACTATAAATCCTAAAATGCAGAACAAGAGTGGGAGAGTAACGAGAGGTAGTGACGGCCTTGGATTTATAGTATGAAAATTCAGTAGCAAATACTCGGGTTGTTTAGGTTCTACATCATAAACAACTAAACACAAGAGGAAGAGGAGCGAAAGGGTGGGGTGGCTTAGGGTTTGTAATGTAAAACTTTCAGTAGCAAAAATTAGCATTTTTTGGATTCTATATCCCAAAGTACACAACATATAAAAGTTGTTAGCGACAGGGTGGGAAAAATTTTCAATTGAAAAAACTAAAGTTTTTTGGATTCTACATATTTGAATATAGAACACAAGAGAGAGTAGCGAGGGGCGGGGTGGCCTGGTGCTTGTTCTGTGAAAACTTTAGTAGCAAAACTATGGTTTCTTAGATTCCGCATTATAAAATACAAAACACAAGAGAGATATTAGCAAGTGGTTGGGTTAAAATTTATTAGCAAAATCAGGATTTTTTGGACTATAAATCCTAAAATGCAGAACAAGAGTGGGAGAGTAACGAGAGGGTAGTGACGGCCTTGGATTTATAGTATGAAAATTTCAGTAGCAAATACTCGGGTTGTTTAGGTTCTACATCATAAACAACTAAACACAAGAGGAAGAGGAGCGAAAGGGTGGGGGTGGCTTAGGGTTTGTAATGTAAAACTTTCAGTAGCAAAAATTAGCATTTTTTGGATTCTATATCCCAAAGTACACAACATATAAAAGTTGTTAGCGACAGTGTGGGGAAAAATTTCAATTGCAAAAACTAAAGTTTTTTGGATTCTACATATTTGAATATAGAACACAAGAGAGAGTAACGAGGGGCGGGGCTGGCCTGGTGCTTGTTCTGTGAAAACTTTAGTAGCAAAACTATGGTTTCTTAGATTCCGCATTATAAAATACAAAACACAAGAGAGATATTAGCAAGTGGGTTGGGTTAAAAATTTATTAGCAAAATCTAGGATTTTTTGGACTATAAATCCTAAAATGCAGAACAAGAGTGGGAGAGTAACGAGAGGGTAGTGGCGGCCTTGGATTTATAGTATGAAAATTTCAGTAGCAAATACTCGGGTTGTTTAGGTTCTACATCATAAACAACTAAACACAAGAGAAAGAGGAGCGAAAAGGTGGGGGTGGCTTAGGGTTTGTAATGTAAAACTTTCAGTAGCAATAATTAGCATTTTTTGGATTCTATATCCCAAAGTACACAACATATAAAAGTTGTTAGCGACAGTGTGGGGAAAAAATTTCAATTGCAAAAACTAAAGTTTTTTGGATTCTACATATTTGAATATAGAACACAAGAGAGAGTAACGAGGGGCGGGGCTGGCCTGGTGCTTGTTCTGTGAAAACTTTAGTAGCAAAACTATGGTTTCTTAGATGCCGTATTATAAAATACAATTACAAGAGAGATATTAGCAAGTGGGTTGGGTTAAAATTTTTATTAGGATTTTTTGGACTATAAATCCTAAAATGCAGAACAAGAGTGGGAGAGTAACGAGAGGGTAGTGGCGGCCTTGGATTTATAGTATGAAAATTTCAGTAGCAAATACTCGGGTTGTTTAGGTTCTACATCATAAACAACTAAACACAAGAGGAAGAGAAGCGAAAGGGTGGGGGTGGCTTAGGGTTTGTAATGTAAAACTTTCAGTAGCAAAATTAGCATTTTTTGGATTCTATATCCCAAAGTACACAACATATAAAAGTTGTTAGCGACAGGGTGGGAAAAAATTTCAAATTGCAAAAACTAAAGTTTTTTGGATTCTACATATTTGAATATAGAACACAAGAGAGAGTAGCGAGGGGCGGGGTGGCCTGGTGCTTGTACTGTGAAAACTTTAGTAGCAAAACTATGGTTTCTTAGATTCCGCATTATAAAATACAAAACACAAGAGAGATATTAGCAAGTGGGTTGGGTTAAAAATTTATTAGCAAAATCTAGGATTTTTTGGACTATAAATCCTAAAATGCAGAACAAGAGTGGAGAGTAACGAGAGGGTAGTGACGCCTTGGATTTATAGTATGAAAATTTCAGTAGCAAATACTCGGTTGTTTAGGTTCTACATCATAAACAACTAAACACAAGAGGAAGAGGAGCGAAAGGGTGGGGTGGCTTAGGGTTTGTAATGTAAAACTTTCAGTAGCAATAATTAGCATTTTTTGGATT
>JAGSPU010001149.1:0-13556 GCA_019321725.1 Paulownia fortunei
ATTTTTTGTTATCTAAATTAGAATTATTTAATCCACATTTAATAACCATGCCTTTTAATTTACAAACAATATTTTTATTTTTTTTAGATCAACTATGTAAATTATATTAATTGTGTATTTCAACATAAATTTTAGTAATTATACATTAAAATTTGAATATTTTAAAATATTTTTCATTATTCAAATTTAAATATATTTTAAAGTTAAATTAATTATATATTTCAACTAAACACAATCTAATGAGTCTAAAAATATATATTATTTGAAATTCAATACAAATATTTATTTTTGTATCTAATTTAAATTGTATTTTTGTTTTATTCTAATTTTTAAATATTTATTTATTTTTAATTATTCTAAATAAAAACTATATAATACTCTATAAGAAAATAACTCTTAAAAGATGCATTCTTTTTTTTGCTTCTGTTGCCTTTTTTATTTTATTGGCAATTTTATTTAATTTTAAAATTTTAATTTATTTATTTTTTGTTACTCTAAATTAGAATTTTTTAATCCCATTTAATAACCTTGCCTTTTAATTTCCAAATATATTTTTTTTTTCTTAGATCAACAATGTAAAGTTATATCAATTGTGTATTTCAACATAAATTTTTAGTAATTATACTTTTAAAATTTGAATATTTTAAAATATTTTTAATTATTCAAATTTAAATATATTAAAATTAAATTAATTATATATTTCAACTAAACACAATCTAATGAGTCTAAAAATATATTTTATTGAAATTCAATACAAATATTTATTTCTGTATCTAATTTAAATTTATTTTTGTTTGATTCTAAATTTTTAAATATTTATTTATTATTTTAATTATTCTAAATAAAAACTATTAAATACTCCCAAGAAAATAACTCTTAAACCATGGATTCATTTTTGTTCTTTTGCCCTGTTATTTTATTTGCAATTTTATTTGATTTTAAAATTTTAATTTATTTACTTTAGTTAGTCTAAATTAGAATTATTTAATCCCATTTAATAACCATGCCTTTTAATTTACAAACAATATTTTTTTATTTTTGTTAGATCAACTATGTAAAGCTATATTAATTGTGTATTTCAACATAAATTTTTAGTAATTATACTTTTAAAATTTGACTATTTTAAAATATTTTAATATTCAAATTTAAATATATTTTAAAGTTAATTAATTATATATTTCAACTAAACACAATCTAATGAATCTAAAAATATTTTTATTGAAATTCAATACATATTTATTTCTGTATCTAATTTAGATTGAATTTTTGTTTGATTCTAAATTTTTAAATATTTATTTATTCATTAGTTATTCTAAATAAAAACTATATAATACTCTATAAGAAAATAACTCTTAAAAGATGCATTTTTTTTTTGCTGTGTTGCCTTTTTTATTTTATTGGCAATTTTATTTAATTTTAAAATTTTAATTTATTTATTTTTTGTTACTCTAAATTAGAATTATTTAATCCATTTAATAACCTTACCTTTTAATTTCCAATAATATTTTTATTTTTCTTAGATCAATAATGTAAAGTTATATTAATTGTGTATTTCAACACAACTTTTTAGTAATTATACTTTTAAAATTTGAATATTTTAAAATATTTTTAATTATTCAAATTTAAATATATTTTAAAGTTAAATTAATTATATATTTCAACTAAACACAATCTAATGAGTCTAAAAATATATTTTATTGAAATTCAATACAAATATTTATTTCTGTATCTATTTTAAATTGAATTTTTGTTTCATTCTAAATTTTTAAATATTTATTTATTCTTATTTATTCTAAATAAAAACTATATAATACTCTCCAAGAAAATAACTTTTAAAGATGCATTCTTTTTTGCTCTGTTGCCCTTTTTATTTTATTGCAATTTTATTTATTTTAAAATTTTAATTTATTTATTTTTTGTTACTCTAAATTAGAATTATTTAATGCCATTTAATAACCTTACCTTTTAATTTACAAAAATATTTTTATTTTTCTTAGATCAATAATGTAAAATTATATTAATTGTGTTTTTCAACACAACTTTTAGTAATTATACTTTTAAAATTTGAATATTTTAAAATATTTTTAATGATTCAAATTTAAATATATTTTAAAGTTAAATTAATTATATATTTCAACTAAACACAATCTAATGAGTCTAAAAATATATTTTATAAAATTCAATACAAATATTTATTTCTGTATCTAATTTAAATTGAATTTTTGTTTCATTCTAAATTTTTAAATTTATTTATTCTTTATTTATTCTAAATAAAAACTATATAATACTCTCCAAGAAAATAACTCTTAAAAGATGCATTCTTTTTTGCTCTGTTGCCCTTTTTATTTTATTGGCAATTTTATTTAATTTTAAAATTTTAATTTATTTATTTTTTATTACTCTAAATTAGAATTATTTAATGCTTTAATAACCTTACCTTTTAATTTCCAAATAATATTTTTATTTTTCTTAGATCAATCATGTAAAGTTATATTAATTGTGTATTTCAACAAACTTTTTAGTAATTATACTTTTAAAATTTGAATATTTTAAAATATTTTTAATTATTCAAATTAAATATTTTAAAGTTAAATTAATTATATATTCAACTAAACACATCTAATGAGTCTAAAAATATATTTTATTGAAATTCAATACAAATATTTATTTCTGTATCTATTTTAAATTGTATTTTTGTTTCATTCTAAATTTTTAAATATTAATTATTCTTTATTATTCTAAATAAAAACTATATAACTTCCAAGAAAATAACTCTTAAAAGATGCATTCTTTTTGCTCTGTTGCCTTTTTATTTTATTGGCAATTTTATTTAATTTTAAAATTTTAATTTATTTATTTTTTGTTACTCTAAATTAGAATTTTTTAATCCCATTTAATAACCTTGCCTTTTAATTTCCAAATATATTTCATTTTTCTTAGATCAACAATGTAAAGTTATATCAATTGTGTATTTCAACATAAATTTTTAGTAATTATACTTTTAAAATTTGAATATTTTAAAATATTTTTAATGATTCAAATTAAATATATTTTAAAGTTAAATTAATTATATATTTCAACTAAATACAATCTAATGAGTTTAAAAATATATTTTATTGAAATTCAATACAAATATTTATTTCTGTATCTAATTTAAATTGAATTTTTGTTTCATTCTAAATTTTTAAATATTTATTAATTCTAAATAAAAGCTATATAATACTCTCCAAGAAAATAACTCTTAAAACATGCATTCTTTTTTGCTCTGTTGCCCTTTTTATTTTTAATAGCAATTTTATTCGATTTTAAAATTTTAATTTATTTATTTTTTTTTACTCAAAATAAGAATTATTTAATCCCATTTAATAACTTGCCTTTTAATTCCAAATAATATTTTCATTTTTCTTAGTTCAACAATGTAAAGTTATATCAATTGTGTATTTCAAGCATAAATTTTTAGTAATTATATTTTTAAAATTTGAATATTTTAAAATATTTTTAATTATTCAAATTTAAATATATTTTAAAAGTTAAATTAATTATATATTTCAACTAAACACAATCTAATGAGTCTAAAAATATATTTTATTGAAATTCAATACAATATTTATTTCTGTATCTAATTTAAAATTTATTTTGTTTGATTCTAAATTTTTAAATATTTATTTATTATTTAATTATTCTAAATAAAAACTATATAATAATCCAAGAAAATAACTCTGAAACCATGGATTCATTTTTGTTCTTTTGCCTGTTATTTTTATTTGCAATTTTATTCGATTTTAAAATTTTAATTTATTTATTTTTTGTTAGTCTAAATTAGAATTTTTTAATCCCATTTAATAACCATACCTTTTAATTTACAAATAATATTTTTATTTCTGTTAGATCAACTATGTAAATCTATATTAATAGTGTATTTCAACATAAATTTTTAGTAATTATACTTTTAAAATTTGACTATTTTAAAATATTTTTAATGATTCAAATTTAAATATATTTTAAAGTTAAATTAATTATATATTTCAATTAAACACAATCTAATGAATCTAAAAATATATTTTATTGAAATTCAATACAAATATTTATTTCTGTATCTAATTTAGATTGAATTTTTGTTTGATTCTAAATTTTTAAATATTTATTTATTCATTAGTTATTCTAAATAAAAACTATATAATACTCTATAAGAAAATAACTCTTAAAAGATGCATTCTTTTTTGCTCTGTTGCCCTTTTTATTTTATTGGCAATTTTATTTAATTTTAAAATTTTAATTTATTTATTTTTTGTTACTCTAAATAAGAATTATTTAATCCCATTTAATAACCTTACCTTTTAATTTCCAAATAATATTTTTATTTTTCTTAGATCAACAATGTAAAGTTATATCAAATGCGTATTTCAACATAAATTTATAGTAATTATACTATTAAAATTTGAATATTTTAAATTATTTTTAATTATTCAAATTTAAATATATTTTAAAATTGAATTAATTATATATTTCAACTAAACACAATCTAATGAGTCTAAAAATATATTTTATTGAAATTCAATACATATATTTATTTATGTATCTAATTTACACTGTGTTTTGGTAGATTCTAAATTTTTAAATATTTATATATTCTTCAATTATTCTAAATAAAAGCTATATAATACTTTCCAAGAAAATAACTCTTAAAACATGGATTCATTTTTGCTCTTTTTGCCCTTTTTGGATTTATTTGCAATTTTATTTGATTTTAAAATTTTAATTTATTTACTTTTTGTTAGTCTAAATTAGAATTATTTAATCCCATTTAAAAACGATGCCTTTTAATTTACAAATAATATTTTTATTTTTCTTAGATCAACAATGTAAAGTTATATTAATAGTGTATTTCAACATAAATTTTTAGTAATTATACTATTAAAATTTCATTATTTTATAATATTTTAAATTATTCAAATTTAAATATATTTCAAAGTTAAATTAATTATATATTTCAACTAAACACAATCTAATGAGTCTAAAGATATATTTTATTGAAATTCAATACAAATATTTATTCTGTATCTAATTTAAATTGTATTTTTGTTTTATTCTAAATTTTTTAAATATTTATTTATTCTTAATTATTCTAAATAAAAACTATATAATAATTCTATAAGAAAATAACTCTTAAAAGATGCATTCTTTTTTGCTCTGTTGCCTTTTTTATTTTATTGGCAATTTTATTTAATTTTAAAATTTTAATTTATTTATTTCTTGTTACTCTAAATTAGAATTATTAAATCCCATTTAATAACCTTGCCTTTTAATTTCCAAATAATATTTTTATTTTTTCTTAGTTCAACAATGTAAAGTTATATCAATTGTGTATTTCAACATAAATTTTTAGTAATTATACTTTTAAAATTTCAATATTTAAAATATTTTTAATTATTCAAATTTAAATATATTTTAAAAGTTAAATTAATTATATATTTCAACTAAACACAATCTAATGAGTCTAAAAATATATTTTATTGAAATTCAATACAAATATTTATTTCTGTATCTAATTTAAAATTTATTTTTGTTTGATTCTCAATTTTTTAAATATTTATTTATTATTTAATTATTCTAAATAAAAACTATATAATACTCTCCAAGAAAATAACTCTGAAACATGGATTCATTTTTGTTCTTTTGCCCTGTTATTTTTTATTGCAATTTTATTCGATTTTAAAATTTTAATTGATTTATTTTTAGTTAGTCTAAATTAGAATTCTTTAATCCCATTTAATAACCATGCCTTTTAATTTACAAACAATATTTTTATTTCTGTTAGATCAACTATGTAAAGCTATATTAATTGGGTATTTCAACATAAATTTTTAGTAATTATACTTTTAAAATTTAACTATTTTAAAATATTTTTAATGATTCAAATTTAAATATATTTTAAAGTTAAATTAATTATATATTTCAATTAAACACAATCTAATGAATCTAAAAATATATTTTATTGAAATTCAATACAAATATTTATTTCTGTATCTAATTTAGATTCAATTTTTTTTATTCTAAATTTTTAAATATTTATTCATTCATTAGTTATTCTAAATAAAAACTATATAATACTCTATAAGAAAATAACTCTTAAAAGATGCATTCTTTTTTGCTCTGTTGCCCTTTTTATTTTATTGGCAATTTTATTTAATTTTAAAATTTTAATTTATTTATTTTTTGTTACTCTAAATTAGAATTATTTAATGCCATTTAATAACCTTACCTTTTAATTTCCAAATAATATTTTTATTTTTCTTAGATCAATAATGTAAAGTTATATGAATTGCGTATTTCAACACAACTTTTTAGTAATTATACTTTTAAAATTTGAATTTTAAAATATTTTTAATGATTCAAATTTAAATATATTTTAAAGTTAAATTAATTATATATTTCAACTAAACACAATCTAATGAGTCTAAAAATATATTTTATTGAAATTCAATACAAATATTTATTTCTGTATCTAATTTAAATTGAATTTTTGTTTCATTCTAAATTTTTAAATATTTATTTATTCTTTATTATTCTAAATAAAAACTATATAATACTTTCCAAGAAAATAACTCTTAAAACAAGCATTCTTTTTTGCTCTATTGCCCTTTTGGTTTAATTGGCAATTTTATTCGATTTTAAAATTTTAATTTATTTATTTTTTGTTACTCTAAATAAGAATTATTTAATCCCATTTAATAACCTTACCTTTTAATTTCCAAATAATATTTTTATTTTTCTTAGATCAACAATGTAAAGTTATATCAATTGTGTATTTCAACATAAATTTTGTAATTATACTATTAAAATTTGAATATTTTAAAATATTTTTAATTATTCAAATTTAAATATATTTTAAAATTGAATTAATTATATATTTCAACTAAACACAATCTAATGAGTCTAAAAATATATTTTATTTAAATTCAATACATATATTTATTTATGTATCTAATTTACACTGTGGTTTTGGTAGATTCTAAATTTTTAAATATTTATTTATTCTCTAATTATTCTAAATAAAAGCTGTATAATACTTTCCAAGAAAATAACTCTTAAAACATGGATTCAATTTTGCTCTTTTTGCCCTTTTGGATTTATTGGCAATTTTATTGATTTTAAAATTTTAATTTATTTACTTTTTGTTAGCTCTAAATTAGAATTATTAATCCCATTTAAAAATGATGCCTTTTAATTTATAAATAATATTTTTATTTTTTCTTATATCAACAATGTAAAGTTATATTAATAGTGTATTTCAACATAAATTTTTAGTAATTATACTATTAAAATTTGAATATTTTAAAATATTTTTAATGATTCAAATTTAAATATATTTCAAAGTTAAATTAATTACATATTTCGATTAAACACAATCTAATGAGTGTAAAGATATATTTTATTGAAATTCAATACAATATTTATTTCTGTATCTAATTTAAATTGTATTTTTGTTTTATTCTAAATTTTGTAAATATTTATTTATTCTTTAATTATTCTAAATAAAAACTATATAATACTCTATAAGAAAATAACTCTTAAAAGATGCATTCTTTTTTGCTCTATTACCTTTTTTATTTTATTGGCAATTTTATTTAATTTTAAAATTTTAATTTATTTATTTTTTGTTACTCTAAATTAGAATTATTTAATCCAATTTAATAACTTGCCTTTTAATTTCCAAATATATTTTTATTTTTCTTAGATCAACAATGTAAAGTTATATCAATTGTGTATTTCAACATAAATTTTTAGTAATTATACTTTTAAAATTTGAATATTTTAAAATATTTTTAATTATTCAAATTTAAATATATTTAAAAGTTAAATTAATTATATATTTCAACTAAACAAAATCTAATGAGTCTAAAAATATATTTTATCGAAATTCAATACAAGTATTTATTTTGGTATGTAATTTAAATTGAATTTTTGTTTGATGCTAAATTTTTAAATATTTATTTAAAAATTGATATAATTTTACATTGTTGATCTAAGAAAAATAAAAATATTATTTGGAAATTAAAAGGCAAGGTTATTGAATGGGATTAAAAAATTCTAATTTAGAGTAACAAAAAATAAATAAATTAAAATTTTAAAATCAAATAAAATTGCAAATGAAAATAACAGGGCAAAAGAACAAAAATGAATCCATGCTTTAAAAGTTATTTTCTTGGAGAGTATTATATAGCTTTTATTTAGAATAATTAAAAAATAAATAAATATTTAAAAAATTTAGAATCTAACAAAACCACAATATAAATTAGATACATAAATAAATATATGTATTGAATTTCAATAAAATATATTTTAGACTCATTAGATAGGGTTTAGTTGAAATATTTAATTAATTTAACTTTAAAATATATGAAAATTTGAATAATTAAAATATTTTAAAATATTAAATTTTAAAAGTATAAATACTAAAAATTTAGGTTGAAATACACAATTGATATAACTTTACATTGTTGATCTTAGAAAAAGAAAATATTATTTGGAAATTAAAAGGCAAGGTTATTGAATGAGATGAAAAAATTCTAATTTAGAGTAACAAAAAATAAATAAATTAATTTTAAAATTAAATAAAATTGCCATAAAATAAAAAGGACATCAGAGCAAAAAAGAATGCATCTTTTAGAATTATTTTCTTATAGAGTATTATATAGTTTTTATTTAGAATAATTAAAGAATAAATAAATATTTAAAAAATTTAGAATCACAAAATACAATTTAAATTAGATACAGAAATAAATATTTGTATTGAATTTCAATAAAATATATCTTTAGACTCATTAGATTGTGTTTAGTTGAAATAATTAATTAATTTAAGTTTAAATATATTTAAATTTGAACAATTAAAAATATTTTAAAATATTCAAATTTTAAACAGTATAATTACTAAAAATTTATATTGAAATACACAAATTATAATTTTACATAGTTTAATCTAAGAAAAATAAAAATATTGTTTGTAAATTAAACGACATGGTTATTAAATTGATTAAAATAATTCTAATTTAGAGTAACTAAAAATAAATAAATTAAAATTTTAAAATCAAATAAAAATGCAAATGAAAATAACAGGGCAAAAGAACAAATGAATCCATGCTTTAAAAGTTATTTTGTTGGAGAGTATTATATAGCTTTTATTTAGAATAATTAAAAAAATAAATAAATATTTAAAAATTTAGAATCTAACAAAACCACAATATAAATTAGATACATAAATAAATATATGTATTGAATTTCAATAAAATATATTTTAGACTCATTAGATGGGTTTAGTTGAAATATTTAATTAATTTAACTTTAAAATATATGAAAATTTTGAAATTTAAAAATATTTTAAATATATTCAAATTTTAAAAGTATAATATACTAAAAATTTAGGTTGAAATACACAATTGATATAACTTTACATTGTTGATCTTAGAAAAATGAAAATATTATTTGGAAATTAAAAGGCAAGGTTATTGAATGAGATGAAAAAATTCTAATTTAGAGTCAAAAAATAAATAAATTGAAATTTTAAAATTAAATAAAATTGCCAATAAAATAAAAGGACAACAGAGCAAAAAAGAATGCATCTTTTGAGAGTTATTTTCTTATAGAGTATTATATAGTTTTTATTTAGAATAATTAAAGAATAAATAAATATTTAAAAAATTTAGAATCAAACAAAAATACAATTTAAATTAGATACAGAAATAAATATTTGTATTGAGTTTCAATGAAATATATCTTTAGACTCATTAGATTGTGTTTAGTTGAAATATATAATTAATTTAACTTTAAAATATATTTAAATTTATATAATTAAAAATATTTTAAAATAATAAAATTTTAATAGTATAATTACTAAAAATTTATGTTGAAATACACCATTAATATAACTTTACATTGTTGATCTAAGAAAAATAAAAATGTTATTTGTAAATTAAAAGGCATCGTTTTTTAATGGGATTAAATAATTCTAATTTAGACTAAGAAAAAATAAATAAATTAAAATTTTAAAAGCAAATAAAATAGCAAATAAAAACAACAGGGCAAAAGAGCAAAATTGAGTCCATGGTTTAAGAGTTATTTTCTTGGAGAGTATTATATAGCTTTTATTTAGAATAATTGAAGAATAAACAAATATTTAAAAATTTAGAATCTAACAAAACACAATTTAATTAGATACAGAAATTAAATATTTGGATTGAATTTAAAAAATATATTTTTAGACTCATTAGATTGTGTTTAGTTGAAATATATAATTATTTAAATTTTAAATATAATTAAATTTGAACAATTAAAATATTTTAAATATTCAAATTTTAACAGATATAATTACTAAAAATTATATTGAAATACACAATTAATATATTTTACATAGTTGCTCTAAGAAAAATAAAATATTGTTTGTAAATTAACGACATGGTTTTTAAATTGGATTAAATAATTCTAATTTAGAGTACTAAAAAATAAATTATTAAAATTTTAAAATTAATAAATTTAAATGAAAATAACAGGGGAAAAGAAGAAAAATGAATCCATGCTTTAAAAGTTATTTTTTGGAGAGTATTATATAGCTTTTATTTAGAATAATTAAAAAATAAATAAATTTTAAAAAATTTAGAATCTAACAACCACAATATAAATTTAGATATATAAATAAATATATGTATTGAATTTCAATAAAATATATTTTAGACTCATTAGATAGGGTTTAGTTGAAATATTTAATTAATTTAACTTTAAAATATAATGAAAATTTGAATAGTTAAAAATAATTTTAAAATATTCAAATTTTAAAAGTATAATTACTAAAAATTTAGGTTGAAATACACATTGATATAATTTTACATTGTGATGACTTAGAAAAATGAAAATATTTTTGGAAAATAAAAGGCAAGGTTATTGAATGAGATGAAAAAATTCTAATTTAGAGTAACAAAAAAATAAATTGAATTTTAAAATTAAATAAAATTTGCCAAATAAAATAAAAAGGACAACAGAGCAAAAAAGAATGCATCTTTTGAGAGTTATTTTCTTATAGAGTATTATATAGTTTTTATTTAGAATAATTAAAGAATAAATAAATATTTAAAAAATTTAGAATCAACAAAAATACAATTTAAATTAGATACAGAAATAAATATTTGTATTGAGTTTCAATGTAATATATCTTTAGACTCATTAGATTGTGTTTAGTTGAAATATATAATTAATTTAACTTTAAAATATATTTAAATTTTATAAATTAAAAATATTTAAAAAATTAAATTTTAATAGTATAATTACTAAAAATTTATGTTGAAATACACCATTAATATAACTTTACATTGTTGATTCTAAGAAAAATAAAATGTTATTTGTAAATTAAAAGGCATCGTTTTTAAATGGGATTAAATAATTCTAATTTAGACTAAAAAAAATAAATAAATTAAAATTTTAAAAGCAAATAAAATAGCAAATAAAAAAACAGGGCAAAAGAGCAAAATTGAGTCCATGGTTTAAGAGTTATTTTCTTGGAGAGTATTATATAGCTTTTATTTAGAATAATTGAAGAATAAACAAATATTTAAAAAATTAGAAATAACAAAAACACAATTTAAATTAGATACAGAAATAAATATTTGTATTGAATTTTAAAAAATATAATTTTAGACTCATTAGATTGTGTTTAGTTGAAATATATAATTAATTTAAATTTTAATATATTTAAATTGAACAATTAAAATATTTTAAAATATCAAATTTTAAAAGTATAATTACTAAAAATTATATTGAAATACACAATTAATATAATTTTACATAGTTGCTCTAAGAAAAAAAATATTGTTTGTAAATTAAACGACATGGTTATTAAATTGGATTAAATAATTCTAATTTAGAGTAACTAAAAATAAATAAATTAAAATTTTTAAAATCAAATAAAATTGCAAATGAAAATAACAGGGCAAAAGAACAAAAATGAATCCATGCTTTAAAAGTTATTTTCTGGAGAGTATTATATAGCTTTTATTTAGAATAATTAAAAAATAAATAAATATTTAAAAAATTTTAGAATCTAACAAAAACAATATAAATTAGATACATAAATAAATATATGTATTGAATTTCAATAAAATATTTTTAGACTCATTAGATAGGGTTTAGTTGAAATATTTAATTAATTTAACTTTAAAATATATGAAAATTTGAATAGTTAAAAATATTTTAAAATATTCAATTTTAAAAGTATAATTACTAAAAATTTAGGTTGAAATACACAATTGATATAACTTTACATTGTTGATCTTAGAAAAATGAAAATATTATTTGGAAATTAAAAGGCAAGGTTATTGAATGAGATGAAAAAATTCTAATTTAGAGTAACAAAAAAAATAAATTAAAATTTTAAAATTAAATAAAATTGCCAATAAAATAAAAGGACAACAGAGCAAAAAAGAATGCATCTTTTTAGAATTATTTTCTTATAGAGTATTATATAGTTTTTATTTAGAATAATTAAAGAATAAATAAATATTTAAAAATTTAGAATCAAACAAAAATACAATTTAAATTAGATACAGAAATAAATATTTGTATTGAATTTCAATAAAATATATTTTAGACTCATTAGATTGTGTTTAGTTGAAATATATAATTAATTTAAGTTTTAAATATATTTAAATTTGAACAATTAAAATATTTTAAAATATTCAAATTTTAACAGTATAATTACTAAAATTTATATTGAAATACACATTATTAATTTTTACATAGTTGAATCTAAGAAAAATAAAAATATTGTTTGTAAATTAAACGACATGGTTATTAAATGGATTAAATAATTCTAATTTAGAGTAACTAAAAATAAATAAATTAAAATTTTTAAAATCAAATAAAATGCAAATGAAAATAACAGGGCAAAAGAACAAAAATGAATCCATGCTTTAAAAGTTATTTTGTTGGAGAGTATTATATAGCTTTTATTTAGAATAATTAAAGAATAAATAAATATTTAAAAATTTAGAATCTAACAAAACCACAATATAAATTAGATACATAAATAAATATATGTATTGAATTTCAATAAAATATATTTGACTCATTAGATAGGGTTTAGTTGAAATATTTAATTAATTTAACTTTAAAATATATGAAAATTTGAATAATTAAAAATATTTTAAATATTCAAATTTTAAAAGTATAATTACTAAAAATTTAGGTTGAAATACACAATTGATATAACTTTACATTGTTGATCTTAGAAAAATGAAAATATTTTTGGAAATTAAAAGGCAAGGTTATTGAATGTGAAAAAAATTCTAATTTAGAGTAAACAAAAATAAATAAATTGAAATTTTAAAATTAAATAAAATTGCCAATAAAATGGACAACAGAAAAAAAAGAATGCATCTTTTGAGAGTTATTTTCTTATAGAGTATTATATAGTTTTTATTTAGAATAATTAAAGAATAAATAAATATTTAAAAAATTTTAGAATCAAACAAAAATACAATTTAAATTAGATACAGAAATAAATATTTGTA